>SMGU01010462.1:0-24879 GCA_004348175.1 Puccinia novopanici
AACATGAAGCCCCTGAACAAAGTACATACAGCCAACACCCCACCAACAGTCCGGCAATTACCAGGTCCGGCAGTGCAAGTAGCCCGCAAGCTGTAGTCCTACCCCGAAGATCAAGCAGTCAAACCGTGAATCAAATTTACCTTCTAATCTGCTTTTGTCACTTTATTGTGAGGAGGGCTCTTTTTTCAGGTTTAATTATCGAGATTGTCAGCCTCCTTGATGTCAAGACCTTCTAGCTGCAGGTGGTGCAAAATAGGCCAAAACCTGAGGAAGATTATTCCCGTGGGCAGTTTTTGGACATGTAGAAATGTATTTGTGGGGTAAATCCAATGATGTATGGATTCAGTAAATTTGGTAAAGCTCTTTGCAACTTATTAATTCAGGGAGGCAACTCCAGATTTTGTTGAAGTGTCAAACTAGGCACTGCTTGATAAACATTGCTAACACATGCATGTGAGACTTCCTAACAGCATTGGAGGCAATACCATCACACAAGCTGTACATAACCAATGTACTCACTACAAACCAACACAGTAGCAATGCATACTTAGCTCAATGTTTAGAGCATCACTCATGAATGCTGAGGTTGTGAGTTTGAGTACCACAGAACACCACCTTCCTTTTCACTTGTTCAATAGATTTTATGTTGGATTATTTCTGCTGAGACAGTCAGGGAATACTTTGATAGTTTTAAGTGATAACACTTATGTGTAGAATGAGTCCTGAAATATTGGAACTCTTGTAACAACTGGAACAGGGTAACAAGAGTTCTCAAGACTTGCAAAAGTCACTACAGAATGATGCCAAGGAGACAGGGGAAGTGTGGATCGTGATGGATGATTATATTCAGTGACAAGAACACATGAGAAAATCTACTAGTGTGAATTATTTATAAACTGGTTGGAGTTGTATAAAATATTCAGGTGCTTGTGGCACTTTTTCTGGGTGGATGATTAACTTGGGGGGCAATCCTAGAAAAACAGTGGTTCATATATTTTCAAGGAGGCCTCAGAAGTGCCCAATAGGAGCAATGAGGGACTTCTGAGGAGCAGAAAATTTTTCATATGGTCTCTAGGTGTCTAATGAGGTGTAACATGTGCACAATAAATTACCCTTGATCTTTTGGGGTAACTTTTTCAGAATTCCAACTTCCTCCCCACTTTCATTCTCTCAAATCTAAATCAAAAACCTCTTAAAATCTATTCCCCCTTTCCCTTATTATTCTTTTATGTCTATCCATCAAATATTTGACGCTGTCCATTGTCTCTTTCCATCATTAATTTATGATGCCCATCAATGATGTATTGATGCCTTCCATTACAGAGTTGTAATTTTTTTTCTTTCTGTCCATTGTTACATTACAATGTTTTATCCATATGTTATTAGCATATGCTTGTTCTTAACAACATTTTGTGCTCTTGGTTGTTTTCTATTTATTCTGGCTGTTTATCAGTAGAAATAAAGATCATCAAGTCAGAGCCATATTTTTCCTGGTCCACTTAAGCTCCTTCTTGGTCCAATCTTCTGTCCTCAATATTGCCCCTCACCGCCTTAAATTCTTGACCTAAAATCTTAAAAAACTTGTGGCAGATCCAGGTTACATTTAAAGCTGTTTAATTATTTGGGGTGCACCCTTTTTGCTCTATCATGTGGTATATGCGCAGCAATGAGTTATTATGAGCACATGTAAAGTATTTATACATGATTCTGAATGCTACATGTCAGTTTTGGGGTACACCCCATTTATAGTATCCAAAATTCAGAATTTTAAAATCATAAGCAGCTGCCACATAAAATTTTTTGCAGGAACTTGTCACAACACACACAACCTTCTTGACAATCCCCTGCTAAAATTTCAAACTATGCTGATATATCACTTGTTTTCATTTATATCTGGTGTTTCCAGTTTGTCTGGGCACATGCCCAAGTCCTGCTTGGCATAGTGCCAAGCGGGCTTGGTTTAGTGCCCAGCACTGGAAGAAAAACTCACTCAACTGCCTTCAGTTGACATGTAACTTGCCTTTGTGCACAAAGGAAACTTGCATGTCAACTTCAAGCAGTTGTGTGAGTTTTTCTTTCAGTGCAGGTGCGGGGAGCTTGATCAAGCAGCTTGGCCAGGCCGCAGAACTTGGCACACAGCCAAGTTCTGCTTGGACCAGCCCAAGCTCTAGGGCAACAAGTGGTCACCAACCAGTCAGTCATCTGGCCAGTTAATCACTTGATTTACAACCCACCATCATGGAATAGTTGGAGACCACGCTCTAACCGGATTGGCAGATCCCACTGGGATGGATTTGGCGGAGCTGGAACTTGAAAGCCAACAAAGGCAAAAACCATAAGAATCCAGCCTGCCAACCAAGTTTGGCGGGTGTGGCACTCTTACTTGGCCATCAGCCAAGCGGAAGTTGGGCTTGACCAACCCCAAATTGGCTATGTGCCAACTGGGGCTTTGGTATGTGCCAAGCAAGCTTGGCCATAGGCCAAGTTGGCTTTAGGGTTGGCCCAGCACACTTGGGCTCAAAACTGCCAAAGTTGGGTGGGTGCCCAAACAAACTTGAAACACCATAAATGATTTTTATAATGAATTTACATTTACTTTTTATTTAAGGTTTTGTTAGTGTGCTCTAGATAGTAGCCAGCAGACAGAGGTCAAAGGTGGATGAGACTTGAAGGCAAAGACAGGAATTTTATGAAGCCAAAGAAGAGCCTGGGGACAGCTCACAAAGATCCAAATCATCATACATAGAGCGACCGGACAGGTGAATCACAATTGTTGTTTTTTTATTTAAAAAGAATGGATGTAGACAAAAAATGGGAAAAACAGGAGCATTCTCAACCAATCCAGGTTTCAGTTACTGAATGATCAACTTAAATTAAGGAGTTGGATCTGAACAAGAAAGGAGAGACCTATTAAAATATTCCAAGCCCGTAGGAGTAGTACTTAATAACAAAAGAAAACAAAGTGTCTAAAGGTAAAAATTGGAGAATCACGTGAGTTTCAAGGCTTCAATGGTCTGGGTTAACAAGTCATACAGCCCGTCCTCCTTGCTCGGCTTATCTTTCTTCAAAGGAGAAGAGGAAGAGCTGGTAGTAGTGGTGGGGTTGGTGCTGGTCTTAGTCTCTCCAGTGGTACTCTCCTCCGACCCTTTCCCAATATCTTCTTTTTTCGATTCCTCACTTTGAGAGGCGGCGGCTGGCGGGGCGAGTTGGGCAGGATCGGTCTGGGATGATGAACTTCCTGGGGCCAAGTCTGTTGGTTTGTCGATCATAATACCTTCTTCTTCTTCTTTGGTCTTATCCTGGCCGGTTGTCGACTGCTCACCCGCCACGGACTTCTCTTCTGCCTCATTCTCATCATCATCATCGGATCCCTGCGAGTCTTCGTCTTCATCTGCTTACACCAAAAGTTAATGAGTTTTAAGAGTCAGGGCTACCTCCGATGAGAAAAAGACAAAAGATGAAAAGATCTAAACGGACCATCAGACTCCCTTTCAATAATTTCATCCAGTTCATCCAACTCAGCCCCATTGTCCCATGCGTCTAAAGCCTCTTTCATATCACCCCAGATGCCCGATAGTTCGCCGGCCGCCTCGGCATCACCGTAGTTGTCATTCAACTCGACCTTCTTCAGCTTGGAGCCGAATTGTTTGACGTAGTCTACCAGCAGTCCCACCACTTCTTCGTCGATCTCACTTCCAGAGAGTTTCAGATGTTCCAGTCTCGGGTTATTCCCTAGTTTGAGTGCTCGTGCAATCATGGCCCCACCTCGTGGTTTTAAGAGACAGTCGCCCAAATTTAACTCTCGTAGTGCGCCCAGATGGGGCAAGGCGTTGGCGACAGCCTTGGAGCCCTTCTCTGTGGCGGTATTGTCCCACATGTCTAGGACTTGTAATTTCGAACAATGGGCGAGACCGGTCATGATGGGATCCCAGCCGTAATTACGAATGTCATTTTGGAACAATCGAACCTCGATCAACTCGGGGTGAACTTGGAATGCTTTTCCCCATGATTTGGTGGAGCCGTTCTCGCATCGATTTCGGCCACATACGATCTTCCTCAATCGACTGGTTTGGCCGGCTTGTTGTGCTTTCATGCCAAGTGCATATAATGCATCCGCAATCACTGTCGCGCCCGCTGGTCCTAGTCCATTGTTGGCCAATCTTAGTTCTTCCAGGGGGAGGTGGGATGATAGGAAGGGTACCATCACGTCCACACATCGACCGCCAAAGGCGTTATCGGATAAATCGACGATCGTCAAATTTTGAAGATTGAGAAGTGAGTTGCATAACGAGCCCAATGATTGGGGAATTTCAGAAATGAGCCTTCCGGTGAAGATATCCGCGAGATCGGCCTCCTTGATCATGCAATTATACGTTTCCGTGCAGTCAATAAATAGTTATCTGTGATTTTTTTTTTTTTTTGGTTGGCGAGGGAGGAGAGATTAAAAGACGCACTTTAAGTTTTTCCTTGGTTTTCAATACTTGGGCGATTTGTTCGCAAGCACCAATGCCGAAGGTATTACCACCAAAGACGACGACTTGTACATCTTGATCAGCAACCAGCGGTTCAAGATGGGATTGGACTGAGTCTGCTGAATCGCATTTCAGACTTTGGCCCTTGAGCGAGAAGACGGGAGTTGAGGTAGACATGGTTAATGCTACTTTTTGCTGGGTGGTGCTGAAAGTATTCTTTTCTTTGGTGTGGGTGGCGACAAGTGTCACGGGGCTGTCACTGTTGATCGCACCATCCCCCCGGTCTACCGGGGCTGTCACTGTTGATCGCACCATCCCCCCGGTCTACCCCGCCCTCCCCCCGATAGCCTACCACAGTCCGATTTCTTTGGATTTTCGCTTTACTAGTCTTACGGAAATTTCCAAAAAAGAACTTTCTCTGAGAAAAAACGAATCAAACAAGAAAACCCGGATGAACGCTGCACAACTCGAAGAGGGTGAAGTAGAGGATAACCGACTGTCACCTTCAAACAGAAACAAGAAACAACCAACCACACAACAAGAACTTCAATCATTCTCTCCCGATCACTCGCCCCCCCCACGTGAACCACCAGCCGATCCATCAATCCACTCCAAAACAATCAACACGTTCCAAAATTACCATCCAACTTTCTTCTTCCATCGCTCACCAAACTCACGTACCACTCCTGGACACTCATCACCCCACAACCTTCAGCAAGAAAATGGTCACGCAAACCACCAGCCCCATGGAACGCGGGCCAACTCAACCAACAACGGAACCACAAGAAAAGCGTTTGTCGGTGTATCCAACATTGCCTCATACGAATTGGTGGAAAAATTAGGCGAAGGAACATTCGGAGAAGTCTTCAAGGGCATCTA
The DNA here is from genome assembly GCA_004348175.1 of Puccinia novopanici. Lineage (NCBI taxonomy): Eukaryota > Fungi > Basidiomycota > Pucciniomycetes > Pucciniales > Pucciniaceae > Puccinia > Puccinia novopanici. Next base: position 5,352 of record SMGU01010462.1, read on the forward strand.
CCGTGGTCGGCTCTACGCACAGCAACAGAAACTACAGCGAGCGCCCCAGAATACTCACGATGATGACTCGGATTCTTGCCCTGAGCATTCCGACGAGACGCACGATCGCATCTTTGAATCGAAGAAGAGCAAGGTCAGATCCGGTATGGTCGTGGCTTTGAAGCGGATTATCGTTCATAACGAACTGGACGGGGTGAGCTAATAATCATACACATACACCCTCGAAAAATTAGACGCATCATACATCTGCAGAACGAGTCCATCTGACACTTCCCACATTCCAAAAAAACCAAAAAGCTCCCCATCACCGCTCTCCGAGAAATCCGGATATTAAAATCTCTTGACCATCCAAACATCGTACCAGTCATCGACTTGGCGTTCTCAGCAGGCGATAAAAATCTTTTAAAGCGAGGTAATACGTATATGGTATTTCCTTACATCGATCATGACCTTGCCGGGTTGATGGAGAACAAGTCAATCACGTTTAACGTCAGTCAAATCAAGCTATATTCTAAACAGTTGTTGTTGGGCACTGCTTATTTACATCGGGTCCGTTGTTTTCTCTCTCTCTCTCTTTTTTTTTCTTTCTCTCATATCTGGACACCTCAGTGACGTAAATTGATCGTTTTCTCCCTTTCCCTCTTGCACTGGACCATCGATCATCTCAAACCTGGCACAGAACAAAATCCTTCACCGAGATCTCAAGGCCGCCAATCTCCTCATATCCAATGAAGGGCAGCTGATGATTGCCGATTTCGGCCTGGCCCGCTCGATTGAACAACAACAGAATAACAAGAAACGTGAATATACCAACTGCGTCGTGACCAGATGGTACAGACCTCCGGAAATCCTACTCGGAAATCGAAGATATGGCACGCCTGTCGACATGTGGGGTGTCGGATGTGTAATCGCGGAAATGTTCAAAGGCGGGCCAATCTTGACTGGGTCTACTGATGTCAACCAATGCGAGTTGATCTTCAGGTCAGTCATCTTTGTGTATATAAGTTCCCCTGCAGGAACTCAAGTCTACTCGTCTTTTCGTCTCAAACATTCTTAGACTTTGTGGTAGTCCCACTTCTGAATCTATGCCTGGTTGGGAGAACCTTCCGGGCTGTGAAGGTGTGCGCTCATGGACTAGCAAACCCAGGAGAGTCCGAGATGAGTACGAACGGATATCCCCAGAACTTGCCGACCTGCTGGATCATCTGCTTGTACTTGATCCATCAAGACGTTTTACTGCAGAAGAGGCATTGGATCATGACTGGTTTTGGACTGATCCAATGGCAATCGATCCGGCAAAGTAAGTTTTATCAATTTGATAAATTACACTTACCTATTAGTCGTTAATGGACGATTTTCCTTCCAGGTTACCTCATTATGAACCATCACATGAGTATGATCGACGGAAAAAGCAAGAGCAGGCCAAAAAGACTATCCAGCATCAACTTGCATCTTTCACCGAGATTCAAGGCACATCTTCAACCATGACAGCCAAAACCACTGGAGGTCCCAAACCGCATAGAATTCCGCCATCTTCTAATTCCAAACCTCCCGCAGCGTTCGCAAACGAGAATCCACTTCCTTTAGATCAATTCAAGCCTGCCGTTGTTCCCCCCATTCCTGGTAACCGAATGGCTGTTGACTCAGGTCCACCGGCTCAGTTCAATCGTGGTGGCCCAACCCACGCTGGAAATCCATACAGTTCACAAGGATCCAGTCGAATGACGACAAACAACGATGGAAGAGGTGATGCCGAAAACCGGCAACATTACCCCAACTCATCTCGCCGGGTGAGACCGGAACCTAACCGTGGTGGCGGAATGCCATCCCATCCTCCTTATCCGGTCCCGCCACCAAACCTCTCCGGAGGACAGATCCCGTCGATCGGGAGTTCAGGACCCTCGATTGCGGCCTACGGACACGCCTCTCTGCCTTCCCGACCGGTAACGAGCTTTGACAGAGGGCCATACGATCCGATGCGGCTACCCAAGGCAGGTCCGCCAATGGCGAAGATGGGTGGTATGAACGGGGCACCGATTGGAGCAATGCCGGCTGGACCACCGTATTCGCATCCCCACCCGCTTCCTGGTCACCCAGAACCCTACTCCCTGGGCCCGCCGCCTCCTTTGTTGTCCGACCATGGTCCTGGTGACGATCGACAACGAGGAGAGCCGTATCCTAAGATTCCTCACGTCTATCCACCCCCTATGTCTGGTGGACCGCCAATGAGGGACGCGTACGCTGGAGGACCTGGGCACCGAGGCCGAGGCGGTGATGGAGGCAGGGCGGATGGCAGGCTACGATCCAACCACGATCGATGGACCCCCGAGCCGAGCTCGCAACTGGGAGGACCACCGCCACCTGGCCTCCCCCCATACCCAAACGGACGAGCCGGCGGAGATCGGCGACATGGAGGGAGAGGGGGCGAGAGACGGTTCCGTCATGGCGGCGGCGGTCCCCCCGGAGTCAATGGGCCACACGAGGGGCGGGACAACTACCAGTATACTAGTCCGGCACATAATCGGAACCCTAACAACCAGTTCTTCAGTCCCCCCAACGGTGCCGGTGGGGCTGCGGGTGTACCGAACCCGTATGCCACATTCACATACCCGCCGGGCGAGCCAATGGCGGCCAGTAATAATCTGCACAATCCGTTCCCCCATCAACCAAACAACACCAACAACCACCAGAACGGACATCCAAACCAACGATGGGACAACAAGTCGCCCTCCAAACTCGACTTCCGTCCCCCGCCCCACGCCAACAACAACCCGTATGCCCACCATCATCACCACCCCATCACCAACCCAAACAGTCCGCCAAACCATCTTCCCCACCATCCTGCCGCGCCTCCGCCCCCTTCTCATCTCCATCTCCCTAATGCACCTGGGCCCACGTTCTCTGATGAGCCTCGATTGGAGTACTAATCATGTTGACTTACTTACCCTTGTCTCTTAAATTATCTCGATTTCTTTTGCTCCCTTTCCTGTTAGATACAACCTCTTTTCTCTCTCACTTTTTTTGGTGGGGGGTGGGTCATATAAATATGGGTCAATGGACCAGTTGGCCCATGACAAAGACGCGACACTCCTCTTTTGTTCGTTTTGAGTTTATTTTTATATATGCTTTTTTTAGGGGGCCTCTCACCCTGTGGGCTGGTTTTTATTATCAAAACAGATAACCGCGGAGGTCCACTCCAGGTTGCTCTTACACCGCTCATAGAATTCTTAGCGCAATTAGCAATGGCCCTCTGCAGTATTGGTCAGGTGGAGGTTTTTCTTGCTTTATGTTGGTAACAGCCTGAAGACGCTGGGGCACAAGGCCGCACAGTGCATAGGGGTAGGGTCTTCGTGTCTCGAGCCTGCGAAGCTTGCTTGTGTCTCAGCCCCCCCCCCCGGCTTGGGCGTTGCACAAGCTACGAGGAGCTACGGTAATTGGAATCCGCGTGTACAGTGACGCAAGCTCTGTGTGTCGTCCGTCTTATTGGCTCTTTCTCTTGGTGGTGGTCTGTCTGCTCTACTAAGTTGAAGGAACCTGGTGGATGACTCGCAGAAGACTGCCCAACTGCGGTTGGTTCTTGGGCCCATTAAGGCTCTGTCGACCTTGTATGGGGGCTTGGTTGGCGCTTGATCAATGCTTGGTTCAAATACTCTCTCCTTTTGTTTTTTTATTCTTCTTGACGGCTGTTTATCTCTCGCCCTCTCTTCCTTGAGAGAACTATGTACTCAGTAGTTTTATGAGTTGATTAGTGTTGACGATGAGAATAGCCCAGTTCACGTATAGGGCAGTTTCATGCAATTTCATCAACTCGAGTTGTTTGTCAGATAAAATTTAACTTAAAATTATACCCTCTTTTCACAAATTCCACACACGACTCACTCATCATATCCACATTCCAAGGATGGAAAACTCTCAAGACAAAATGGTATTTTTTCTTTTTCTTTTTTCTAATCACATGATTGATTCTGACTTTGTCGTTGCAGGCAATTGATACAGATGCCTCCTTACGCCGCAACATGTCCAACGTACCGCTTGGCCTCTCTACTGAAAGCGCCAGCAGTGGTCAGTGCGGAGACTCTTCCCAATTAGACGCTCGTGATGGTCCCAATCCAAGTGGTACCGTACCTCTACCATCTCGTCCAAGTAAACGGCGCCGCAAAACCAAGGCGGAGACGGCGTTATGTTGCACGGAGCAAGAACGAAATTGTTTACGAAAGGAACAAGAACGGCAACTGGAAAAATTAGTACAGGATCAAGAGAAAACGGCTTGGGATGCTGCTAGGCGCCGTAATTCTAAGTCGAGCCAATCAATGTTTCAGTCTGCAGAATGCAAAGACCGTGGCAAGACATTTGTCCAAGAAGACTATGAAAACGCAATGACGTACCTCGAGGACAGTAAAAACTACACTGCTCTTTTTGGCGATGGCTCGAAGACTTCTGTCGGTACCAAACAGTTGACCAAATCAGCTGCTTTTGAGGTATTCGCGACATGGATGAACCAGCTGAATCCTCGATTGCTCCTCAATGGCCGTGGACTGCGACAACGGATTAACCGTTGGAAGAAGAAATACACGGACACTCGCACCTTTGAGCAGACCACCGGTGCAGGCATCGAATCAAGCATGGGACCTCGAATGTTGCATGCGGTGCTAGAGGTGAAATGTCCCTGCTTCCATCAGCTGGATGCACTCTTCCAAGACAAAGCGAATGTAACTTCTTTATGCGAGTTCGACCAGTTTCACCTTGACGCGGGCCCCTCATTGCTTCCTGAACGATCCGATGACAAAAGCGATGGCGTTGAGGCCCCAGTTGCTATGGAGGAATCATGCAATGTAGATGCTGAGAATGTTGAGGCTTCCCAGTCTGCGTCTCAAGCTCACCCCAAAACTCCTGTGGATGCCAACCCCCCCACCAATGACGACAATCGCTCGGTTCATTCCAAGGATGATGAACATGGGTCGTTGGATCAATTGGGAATCTCGGCGCAATCTGGTACGACTGATTTGGTCCCGCAGTCCAATGTGCAAACTCAAAGCCAAGCAAACGAGTCTCATCAGCCCTTACCTAATACCTCGAATATCACTCCGACACCAACCGCTGGTCGTAGTCATATTAGAGCCGAAGCAAACCCGACTCAGCGGTCTCGGTCCAAATCAACAAAGGCCTCACCGGCGGAGCAGTTTCATGCAGCGCCACCTCCCATTGCCCCAAAAATATCGCTTGCAGCGGCTTTTGCAAACGCCAGAGATAGTCGATTCCGGATGTTGGAATCGCAGATCTCTTTGGAACAGAGTCGTCTCGATAAAGAGAGCATGAGGTTGGAACGCGAAGAAAGTAGGGCCAAACAAAGAGAAGCAAGAGAGGAACGACGGGAGGCTCGTGAAGATGATAAATGGGAACAGCAACTCAATTGGGAACGAGAACGATATTACCATGAAGAAGCTAGATTACTATCCCGGGAAGCGAAAGATGACAGGTTGCGCCAAGAGAAGAGGGAAATGGTCCTGGATTTACTCAGACAAGGTAAAAGCGCAAATGACGTGGAGGTAATTATGCGTCTCATCTACTCGTGATCTACTCGAAAAATAGTGTGAGTTATTGTCTTGAATTTCTCCACGTCAGCAAATAGTTAGTTGATTGTCTTCGAATTGATCTCATTAATTACGCAGGACATGTTACCACCGTATTGGTTTGACTGATACGGTTGATTCCTTTTGTGTTCCGCAATATTGTTTTAATCCAACAAATCCTGCGCAAACTATTTGTTTGATTATTACTTTCTTTCTTCTTACTTCTAATTTCTCAAGTTTTCTTTTATGTTTCCCATTATGATTCTTTTCCAAAAAATTCCTGTGCAATCAAAGTTTTTGTGGAGTAGTTTATTTAGAGAATTTATGAAATGAAATCGGGCACCCAATTGAGCAAATATAACATCTCATTCAAATGTATAACATAAAAGGAAGTAAAAGATAACTTAATGAAATGACATAAGGCCTACATAGGGAGAACACTCTTTTGATAATTATGAGCCACACAATGTTGTGTCAACCTTGCCTGGAAGTCTTCAGCATCTTCATCTTGATTGATTGGTAATACCAACGTTGCCCCTGTGGGTCCAGTACTCCCATCATCATAAATTTCACTCCATTGGTCACCTAATCCCGCAAGCATGTTAGGCAGGATGATACATGCATAGAGCCACAAGACATATTGGCACATATTGCTTGGCAAATATAGGTGCAATTGCATTTCCCTGAGCAAAGCCCATCTTGCCTTGAGAATGCCAGTTGCATGCTTGTTGTGTACCCTATATTTTGCCAAACAGAAATTGAACTCTGTGTTGATAGGCACATTAGCTGCTGGGCTTTTTGACACTAAAAACATTCGAAATTTCCCCCCCAGGGGAATTTTGAAAATTGGGCAGGGGGAATTTGGTACTTTTTCAAATGTTGATGAAACTGTGCCAAACTCAGCATCTTCAGCCAAAAAAAAAAGTTCAAAACTGAGAAAGAAATCATTGGAGAATGTTTTGCTGAGTTTTTATTTTGTGGGCCTGGAAGGCCCGGAAAGCCTGATCCGGGCCTGACCCAAAAGCACATTGGGCCAGCATTGGAAATCATGAGATTTTCCTGAACACCCCTTTGATGCTGGCCCAATGTGCTTTTGGCAACAGTGGGCCAGCTACGCTACCCGTAGCATTAACGTAGCGTAGCATTAGCTTATTAAGCTATGCTACATTAAAGCTACTGTTAGCGCCAAATTTTGACAACTAACGCTACAGGATTTTGAAAACAAATTGTAGCTTTAGCATAGCATTAGTTGTGCTCCCCACAGGACAACTAACGCTAACCATATTTCCCGTTAGTGGTGTTGTAGCAGTGTTATTTGTCAAAAAAGCTATGCTAACAAGTAGCATAGATTTTGAATCAGCTACACTACAGGTTAGCGTAGCTGATATATCAACTACGCTAATCTGTAGCGTAGCTTCAGCTACGCTAATGCTACATGTTAGCGTAGCTTCAGCTGCTAGGTGGCTGTATGAGCTATGCTAACCATTATGACATTGATTTTGGAAATGGAACTGGTCTGTAGCATGAGTTTGACTAGCACTAAGCCAACCAAGAAAAAACAAGTCAGTCAAAATATCAAAATAAAGTGGACGTTCACATCTTTTTTTTTTCTTACTTTTTTTTTTAAAAAAAAAAAAAAAATCACTTTTTTACTTTTTTTAATTTTTTTTAATTTTTTAATTTTTTTTGTAGCTGTAGTGTAGTAAAAAAAAATAGATCTGTGGTCAAAATTGGTTCTATTAGTGTATCTTGAGTCATAATTTGAGCTTCCTGTGGTGAGGTGTGGTCCACAGGGCTCAATTGGCATGATTGTTCTGCCTGGATCTAATTGGACCCAGTGGATCACATTTGACCTCCAGACAGACCAAAATTTTAGTCCTGCTATACCATATGAGGATACAAACCTTGAATATTCACATAAACCATGAATAACTGTGTCAACAAATCAATTGTTTACTTGTTTGACAGTCCATTTCATCACTTTTCATTTGTAAGACACTGCAGAAAAAACTTGCTCAACTGCCTGCAGTTGACATGCAGAAGGTCCAAGGAAGCTTGTGGTGTTACTCCAACCTTTCTCCAAGAGTTATTCAACCAAGCTTTGATGCACAGTCACTGTGCACACTGCACAGTGACTGTGCCAAAAACTCTACATATGCAAACAGGTGGAGTTTGGATAGCAGCTTGGCTGGAGCATTCTGCATGTCAACTGCAGGCAGTTGAGCAAGTTTTCTTTGCATTGAGACTCTTTCATCACTCACCATTGACTTATTTAATTCTTTTCTTTGACATTTGTCTTTTATCTTGTTTGACTGTAATATCGTTCCTGGTATGATGACTCTGATGATGAATTGACAATCCTGGGCAAAAATTCTCCCGGGGACACATTCATCCATCACCATTGTTATAGTAGGAACAAGAAAACAGATCAATCAAAATAAAATTTGCAGCAAGCAAGTGACCAATTGTTTGATCCTAAGCAGTGTAGCCCCAAAGCTATAATCAGTTGAGTTGATAACTTCTTTAGCATGTGTAGTAGGTGTAGTGAAGTACAGCATAGCTTGTGTGTAGCATAGCGTAGCTTGTGTGTAGCGTAGTATGTGTAGTGAACTGTAGCGTAGTACCCAGTGAGCTATGCTACACTACTTGTTAGCTGGAAAAAAGTTATGCTACAGATTCTTCAAAATTCTATTAGCTCAAGAAAAGCTACGCTATAACCTGTTAGTGTAGCGGAAAATATTTTCAACTAACACTACAGAAAAATTTCAAGGAAAAGTTTCCGCTATGCTAACAGTTAGTGTAGCAGAAAAATCACACAACTAACGCTACACAAATTTGGAAGAGAAAAAAAAACCACTACGCTAATGGTTATCAGCCACATAGCGTAGCGGTCCACCGTTGCTTTTGGGCCAGGACCTGATCAGGCCTGTCTTAGGCCCGTAAAATAAAGACTCAGCAAAACATTCTCCAATTATTTTTGCTCAGTTTGGCACATTTTTTTTTTTTTAGCTGAGGATGCTCATTTTGGAACAGTTTGATTAAATTTTGAAAAAGTACCAAATTCCCCCTGCCCAATTTTGGAAATTCCCCTTGGGGGGAAATTTCAATTTTTTGTAGTGTAAGCAGGAATGAGTGTTTATGACAGCTCCTATGCGGAGTTGGCCATGAAAAGATATTGACCTGTAGAGTCAAAATAACATCAGTTGTCAATTATGGAATGCAAAAATGAACAAATTACCTGGGTTAAAGTATTGGGAGGCATTGAGATGCAGTTGCATCCTTTTATAAACTCAACTATCTCCACATGAACCATGCCATCCTGTGATAAAAGATGTGATATACTTTTTGCAATCAAATATTATCTAGTGCGTGTTGATGGAATATTGATTTTTGTGGTCATAAAATACCTTGCCATTGTACCCCAGATTCTGGAATAATGGGATTGTTGTCCCATCAACAGACTCCACACAACCTGAGAAACCTTCAGCCTTGATGACCTCTGGTATTTCAAGTTGCCAAGTGGCATCCCACCATACAACATTGCAGTGTCAAATAGATACAATCATCTTGATGACTCACCATGAAACCTTGACAACCATTCTGCGACCAACACTAAGATTTCTACAAAATCTTCCAACTGAAGCATCAGTTCCATTTGAACCCAAATACTCCAATTTCAGTGCCAGTTGGTGAGAAACTGACAGCTGAGGTTGAATTCCCCCTTAATGGAAGATGGGGTTCATGCAGATTTCACCCAGGAAGTGGATGAAACCTGCCTTTGTAGTGCATGCAGCCTGTTGGAAATTTGAGTCAGGAAGTTGGAACAACTTCTCCAGATTCAAAGAGTCTTGACACATGGTTGTTTGACAAGTTTGGAGATACCGGGAGGTGTGAGCACACTTGATGCCAAGAACAAGGTTCTTCTAGCTACAATTACCACAAAATTTTGAGTATAACTCAGAAAATGAGATATATTGAGTTTTGAGAAGGTTTGGTTGATTTTGGAGGGGTTTATTAATTTTTATAATAAAAGAAATGGCTAAAAAATGGCCAAAAGTAGGAAAAACAGAGGGCCCTGCAAGCAGGGGTGTTTAAGGTGCCCTCTAAGGTCAAGAAATGGTTTACAGGGGTATTTTGACAAAGCTGGGGCCTGTAGAAAAGGGTTTTTTATGGTTCCCAGGGGATAATTAAGGACTAACAATAGTAGGAATTATTATATATAATAACTCCTACAGGACTAATCCTTACACAAAAGGGCCAATGGGATGGAATGGATTGATTTGGGGGATTTTGTGACAAAGAGAGGAAGGGGAGAGACTCACTGGTATAGCTTATAAGTCTGGGCACTGGTTGTGGTAACTGGTGACAAGTACTGAATAATCTGTTGGCTGGAAGTGGACTGGGGAAGCCTTCAAAGGGGAGGAAGGGGACTCTTTTAAGACTGTTCTGAGGCCTTTGGAACAAAGTCAGAGTCCCCTCAAAGTTTTTGGACTAGTTACAGTACCATCAGGGCTGTAATTAGTTAGTAATAATACTCAATATTGGCTGAATAGAGTCACATGGTAAGTCACATGCTGTGGCTTGTCACACAATGTGGTTGGATACCACTGTTCTGGGGTCTTTGGGACAAAGTCAGAGTCCCCTCAGACTATTTGAACTAGTTACTGTAATTTAGAGTCTGTAACTAGTACACAAATGTGACTAAAATAGTACCATATGGTGTGTCACATGTTGTGGCTTGTCACACAATGTGGTTATTTGTACTAAGAGGCTTGTTACTTGTCTGGGCAGTTGTTATGGAACTATTTGGGCGCTTCCAAGTGCTCATAGCTGGTACAGGACTATTATAGAATTCATATTTGTACTGTTGTGGCACATTTGGTACACGTAGAGACATCTAGCAACTATGTAGAGGGTGCTACAAGTTTCTATGGCTTGTAATCAAGTTTCTTGTGTATTTTTATTTTGTGTCTAAATGCCTTTCACATGTCTGTGTAATTTTGTAGCTTTTTTGTGACATATGTGAGTAGATGATTATTTTATTAGAGTAGTTCTTCCTTTGTTATAATAAAGTAGATGAAGGGTCAATCCTAGGGTTATGTGTATAATGAGTGAGCCTAGTTTATTTTATGCGTAGAGTTCATTGGTGCAATAATATTTCATGATTTATTTCACCAACTGTGAGTTTTGTTTAAAGTATGTTTTTTAAATTAGTTTATTATTTAATGAGAGAATACTATGTTGGCTTGCTCTACATAGTAGCAAGCTGACAGGAGGTGACTATCAGGTCAAGCTGTTCTTCCAAAAGCACATAATTTCTCATGAGGTTATTGTACAATATCTGGATGATCTTGTTTCTTGGGAATAATACTCCCCCTTCATATGGTAGCTATGTGTGAAAGAGGGTGTGATCCACCATGTCCTCAAGCTCTGTGTGGTCCATCCACACAGCCTCAAGTAATAAATCACAGATGAGGGTTTGTTCATGTTCTGCATGACCTTGCTTGTTGGCTATCAGAATTAGAGATAAAGAAATTATGGTCAGTTGGCTCCATCAAGTGAAAAGGATGTCAGACAGAAACACTGACATTGGATTTAGGATTGGAAAAGAAAAAGGAAATGGAGGTTGCTTGTGTCAAAGCTTTGGTGAGATGTGCAGATGGCTTGGTGAGATGTGCAGATGGTTTGGTGAGTTGTGTGTGGTTTGGTGACTTGTGCTGATACTGATATGTAAGAATGATGTGTCACATTTCCATCTGCTTGTCATGGGATGGGGTGTTGCTCATGATCTAACTTATGAATAAAAAATTAATTTTAAGTTTTTTAATAACTTTGCTCATAAATTAAAATTTACTTCACACAAGCAGTTACTGGGCTAGTTTTTTTTTTTTTTTTTGGGTTTTTTTAACATTTCAAGAACATTAAATTGACATGATGATCTGTGCCAGACACGCTTTTATGACAATTTTCAAAAGAAAAAAAGAAGGAACAATATTCATTGACCCCAACCAAGACCAAGTGCAAATTGATATATTTTAAATCAAGTGTGTCTTAGAACAAAGCCAAGCCCCATGTGATGCTGTGCAACCCAGGGCTGAGTGTGTGCCCAGAGGACATGGGGTCAGCCAGCATGGGCATTCTGGTATATATTGGATCCTCTTTTTTCCTGCACACTTCCGCAACACCACCATCATCTTCATCATCCCATTTTGACCATCACATTGTTCCTTGTGGTCCCTTGTAGCCAACATTTTCCATGCCATGCTTATCTGCTTCCTGATCAACCCCGGTCTTGTCTTTTGCTTTGCCATCATGACCCTTCCTGGACCAATATTGGCTGTCTAATGCATAAGATCTTGAATGATAGAAAAATGAATAAAACTTTTCTTGGCAGGCATGGCACCTTTGTTGGGTCTCAGCCAAGTGGAACTTAGGCCCACCCCCACCCAACTTTGGAATCTACCAAATGCGGATTAGGCTGGTGCCAAGTGTGATTTTGCCTTGGCCAAGCTGGCTTGGCTTAATTTGGCAGAGTGCCCAGACACAATTGATTCACATTGTACACAAATTAATTCACAAACACACAAAAATATGAAAATATTGCCGCGCAAAAAAAAAAACAGGAAAACACACAAAAAAAAAATACAGGCAAGAGTGCAATATTGATCGATCGATCTACCTACCAGGAGTTACGAGAATAATCACTTCTAACACAGATGAATATATATATGAAAATGTGTTGTATGTATGTGCATATATATAGATAGGCCCATGTCAAAGAGAAAGAGAGAAGGTTCAGCAGAGGTATTACGGAGTATTTCAGAGAGATACGTGCCTGAGATATTGATTATAACAAGAAGAAGAAGGGTATTATATGAGACACAAAGCAAACAGCAGAGCAGAGCAGACAACGACACAAGATATACAGCAAGGGAGAGGAGGGGGGGTTAAGGATTAGCCCAACCGGGCCAGAAGGGTTTGTAACCTTCGGCGGCCTGATGGACGAGATGGTCTTTGAGTTTCTCGGCCTGATGGAGCTGTTCACAGGCGTCGGCAAGCGAGAGGTTGGCCATGCCGACGCCGCGCTGGGCGTCAATCACGCGCTGTTTCGACAGCTCGACGAGGTCCAGTGCCCGTTGAAGATGGCAAGGACGACTGGCGACGCTGCTGGTGTGACGTCGTGAGCTGGTCGTGGCGGAAAAGGGCGGGGATGCTGTGGGATCGCCGGTCGGGCCGGTGTGCGACGACTGCTGCAATTTACGTCATGATCGTAAGGGGGTCAGATTCATAAATGATAGAGAGAAATATCATAGGACCACCCACCGAGTGGGCCTGGGATCGAGAGGGGCCTGGTTGGGCCGGATGCGGAAGGGGGAGCCAGTACGGGCCAGGTCGAAGGCGTTGTGATCGGGTCAGGTCGGCTGGGGAGGTGTAGTAAGCGGTGGTGGTGGTGGTGGTAGTGGTAGTGGTGGTAGTGGTGGTGGTAATAGCGGGTGAGGAAGAAGTAGAGACAGAGGGAGGTTGAGGGTTGAAGTCGCCGATGCGGTACTCGGAGATCCAGTCTTCGAGGGGACTGCCATCGGTGCGGAAGGGCTGCTGATGGTAGATGGAGCGGAGGAGGTTTCCGGCGTGGACAGGGTCGCGTTTGGCGGCCTGCAGCAGACGATGGAATGGGATTAATGGGTTGGCTTGCTGGTTGTTGTTGCTACTGGATGCTGCTCGGTGGATGGTTGGTGAGAGTGGTGGGGAGGGTGGTGAGCTTCCATGCTGGGCTGATGTTTCGCTGGTGGGGTGGTTGCAGCTGAGATGGTCTTGAAGCCAGAGGGTGATGTCGTACACTTTGTTGTCCAAGACCAGCAGACAACTGTCCTCGGACAAGTTGTTCTGCTCGATCAGTGTCTTGAGATCGAAGTGAGTGACGCTAATATTATAACTCTCCATCTGATTGTTTCCCTCCGCAAGAAAATAGGAAAAGGATCGTATTACCCTTCCCAAGAGTACGACCTAGGATTAAAGCAGCTGGCCTCGGCAACTAAAGAAAAAAAAAAAGCATGTGTATATTCAAGTATGTACAACATTCAACTCAAACCTTAAATACCATTTTACCAGTCTGTGGTCTAAGTGTCGGTCTCGGAGTGCTTCGACTGAGATTCCCGACAGACATAGTTTAGGCTATTCGATGTCAGCCTACGATGATGATAAGCCACCTTATCATTCCATCAACGCAATCACCATCATAACCTTGCATATTTCAGCAGAGGAACACCGATCCACCTGGCTGGCCGAAAGAGCGGTGGAGGGAGCTCTAGTGGAGAAATGTGTCTGCACTAGGGAATGCTCACATTGCTCCATCAAAGATTGAGCCAGGATTCAAATTTACAAGACCTGATTATATTGGCTGGATTGAAGTAATAGCCCGGTTCACATTGGGACCTTTAACACCTTTAAACATAAAATTATCATAAAATTTTTTGGTCATCAGATTTAGCTGTTTTGGAACAATCTGAGCACTTGAAAAAAAATGTCCAAATTCTATGACATGTGGGATAAAAATGGTGTTAAAGGTCCCAATGTCAACTGGGCTAATATTGCAATTATTACTAATCCATTTGATTCCCATGTGGACCAGCAATTAGAAATAAGCAGGTTGCATGCCAAATATACATATGAATTTGTCTTGATTCTTGCCTCATGGTTACTGTGATGTCATCAGCATCATCACTGCTAATCATCATTAAAATACACAACTGTGATGTGAATTGCTACCTAGTTTGTTGGGGTGCAAACACTCCAATCTTAGAGAGTCAGCTCTGATAAATATTTACCTCAAATTAATCCCCTCATTGGCTCACAGTTACAAATTATATCATCCTCATCTCAAACTCAAATCTGAAAGCAGATTTGGTGATGGTCAAGTCAATAACTTCACTCCTCATGACCCTTACCCACTTATATATAGGAGCTTCTTTACTTGACATGGATTTCACAGTTTTTCTATGAGTCAGTTCTCTAGCCCAGCTTTCCTTCTTTATAGGACATTCAAATTTGTTGGGTCTTGTCAGCCACAGAGTTAATATCAGCATATCTGATATTCCCCAAGTAGCTGCATTACTTAATTTACCAAAGAAATAATTATGCCCATTTTATTTTCTCTGGAATATTAGAAATAACACCTTAAATGACACTTGTAATACACCTAAAAGCTTTGGAACCTTTTGAATTGTTACTGTCTGATTTGGCTTAAATTTACTTAGTTTTGTCTGCCCTGAAAGGTTCAATTGGTTTTTTATTTCTTCACTTTCATTTTATTTTATTCTATGAATTATTTCTGTTGAGTTTTCCCTCAAAGATGAATAATGAATTTGCCAAGCTTGCACCAGAGCTCCTGACTGTTAGAGCCAATTAGGGTTCTAATAGTAGTTGTGCTAGTCTTACCTCCTCATTCTAAGACTTCCTCAGTTCACCCATCAAGAACTCAGCCCTGAAGACCTCAAGACAAATCTCACAATACACATCACAACTCAATTCAAGCTCATCAGCAATGTACAGCTCACCAACTACCTTTTTTGTCCAGCATAACTGTTCCTGATCCTTACTTCCTATCTTCTAAAAGATTATCTGATTGATTCCCCCTCTCCTAAAATCATCCTCCTACATGTCAAGCTTCTCACTCCTCATTATGCTTGTTTCTATTTTTTTTTCTCTTCTTTTTTCTCTTCTTTTTTTATGGTATTCAAAATTCGGACATAAAAATTGACATAACATCAAAGTTTGATTTTTTCGCAGGCAATTGTCAATAAAGTTTTATGAAATGTGACAGATCCCTGTGAGAAAATTTTATGGAAATCGACTTCATGATTTTATGTTTGAATTTTGAATACCATATTTCTCAAGTATTGTGTTTGATTTCTAAATCACTGAATGTTCTATTTTTTCATTTTTTTCATTCTCTTGCACCACAGACTGCTCCTCCTCACTCATCAATACTCCTTCTAGTTACTTTTACTAGTCTTCAATATCCACTTATCTTAAATTGATCTGTGGTATGCTCTTCTATCTTTTCCTTTTCATATAATTTTTATTTTGTTGTCTTTTTGTTCACTATTATTTTGTTTCAGTTTGGTTTTGTTTTGGAGCAATTTGATTGTTAATCTATATGTTAATTTTTAATAGACCAGTTCATGTAGCTGCTTGCTTGCAGTTGAATTTATTGTGGCAACCAAGCTTTGAACAAATTTTAAAATAAAGTTTGGCATTAAAACATCATTGGAAATTTCCACAAGCAGATTTTAGAATTTCATGCAAGCAAGCAGAGTGTTTTTTATGACATCTGCATAAAAATTCTCTATGTGAACTGGGCTAAAATTCACCAGGGTAAAATTTTAGGCACTTGTATAGCAAGTGCCATAAATAGTATAAAGGGACCCTTTGCAATTTTTATGGCACCTTCTATATATGTGCCAGAAATTCTGACCTGGTTACAATGTTATAATATTAAAAATACTTAATACATGAAATAAGTTCCCCAAATATGTTGAAACATCTCTAGTAGGATGGTAACTTACTTTAACAAACCTCAAGATATTTCATGAGCTTTTAATTGCTCCATGCACACTCAAATCTTTTCAAAATACATTACATATGCTAACAATAAATTATTGCTGTGCATATATGTTGAGTTCTTTCAGAAAGACTGAGGAAGGGATAATTGTTTTTTTGTTTCTGCATAATATAAGGACTAAAATTCCCACTTGAAGGGGCTCAAGTGCCTTCTAAGAGAGACTTGAGATAAGGCTCAAGTGCCTTCTAAGAGAGACTTGATATGTGGGTCAAATGCCACCTCAAGGATCAGAATTTTCAGAACGTATAGTCTTTATTGTGTCTTTTGGGGTGCAACTTAAATAGGCTGAATACAAGGACAAAATTGTGGTTTTAGAATAGAATAATAAGGTTGTTTGGGCACAAAATGGGTCTTATAGGAAACAATTGACATTTTCAATAAAAAAATCAAGAATGAGAGTGAAGAGCAAACTCAGAATTTCATCAATATACCACATGATATAGAAATGTGGTGCACTCAAAGAATGTGCACAGCTTTTATTGTACCCCAGAACTATCACAATTCATTATATTTCACATCATCAAATTTTTAACATATTGCGCACATGATACACCTAATAGCACAGCCTAAGACCCTCTTAGAAATTCTCTTAGAAATTTCCCTTCTCTTCAGAAGTTACAGCTTCCTCTGAGCACTCCTCATGAGGCACCCTTGACAATAAAAAATCCCCCAGTTTTTTAAGGGTTGTTCCCCAGTCAACCAGTCACCCAGAAAAGTAACACAAAGCACTTGAATAATTGATAAAACCCCAACAATTTTATAAATAATTCCCACTGGTAGATTTTCCCAAGTTTTATTTTCTCCTAGTTGACAAAGTACACTTGCAAAAGTAGGGAGAGACATTTTAAACACAATGATTGTAGATTCAATAGACTGTAGAGACTGTGATAATGAAGATGTTTCTGGTGGGACTCAAACCCATGACCTCAGCAATACTGAGACACATTCTCGAGTGCTACATTAACTAACTAGGCTAAAGACACTTGTGGCTGCCATGGTGGTTGGGCTGTAGTGGTTATGGTTCAACTGAGGTGATACATGATGGTAGCATACTAAATTTTTACCTCAAAACCCCCTATGTCTACATAGAGTGATCCCCAAACTCTGGGACAATCCCCAAAATTTCCAGTTTGGGTTCAATCTCCATAACTGATGATCACTTCATGTAGCAAGGGGGGGGGGGTTGAGGTACAAATTTAGTGTGCTAATTTGATGAATCAAATAATTTGAAACATGAAAACTACTGCCCAACCATTATGGCAACCACAAGCATCTGTAGGCTAGTTGGTTAAGGCAGCACTCTAGAATGTGTCTCAGCATTGCTGATGTTGTGGTTTTAAGTTTCAAAAGACACATCTTCACTTTCACAGTCTCTAAATACATTTGAGGAGCACACACCTGATGACAGCAAAGAGTAAGTTTTTGGAAATGAATTTTGCAGTGAACATAATAATGAAAATAAAACCCAAAAGAAGATGAATATAGCATTATCACTCCATCAATCATCTGCTCAGACCAATGGGTCCAATGAGTCTTGGGACCAACCTTTCCGAGCAGTTCTCAGACATGGTTGACAGATAAGATGTCAAACAGACTTTTCCAAGCAGTCACCAAGTGGGTTCAGCTGCTTGGGCAGGCAAGTCTGACTTCTTGTCGGACAGCCATGTCCAAGGACTGCTTGGACAGGCCAGTCTGAAAACTTGTTGGACAGCCATGTCCAAGGACTGCTTGGACAGGCCAGTCTGAAAACTTGTTGTAACTGCTGGTCCAATCAGATAGCCTATTCAGTGTATCTAACCTTGTGACAGCAGAGAGAGAAATTTTAAACAAAAAAAGAAAAGAGTCAATAGACTTGAGGATCACACACCTACACTTCAAAAAAAAAAAAACCTGGATCAACTGTCTGAAGTTGACATGCAGAAAGTTGAAGGAAGCTTGTGCTTTTACTCCAACCTTTCTCCAAGATTGCTTCAACCAAGATTTTATTCTCATTCACTGTGCACACTTTACAGTGACTGTGCCAAAAAAATCTAAATATGCAAACAGGTGGAGTTTGAATGGTAGCTTGCCTGGAGCATGCTGCATGTTAACTGTGGGCAGTGGAGCAGTTTTTTTTTTTTTGCAGTGAGTTCATAGCAATGAGAAGAACAATGAGTATGAGATAAAGGCAAAAATGACAGGAATGCAAATCATACCTGATGACAGCAAGGAGGAAGATTGTGGAGATGAGTTTTGGATTGAAGATAATAATGAAAAGAAAAACAGAATAAAGAGAATAAAGAGAATGAAATATAATGTTTTGGTTATAAAGAGACAACATTGAATCATGAGATTCTCAAGATTAGTTTAAGGTTACATTAGCCCTGGCATAACTCTGTTTATCTCACCTTTGGGCTAAGTGCCTAAAAATTGTAGACACTTGACCCACTAGTTGAGGGCATATTGAATATTCATATCTCCCAATCATCCCAGAATCAGTGCTGAATGGGGTTAAAAAGCCCACCCAATGTGATGCCCTGATCAGGTTAGCTTGACCAGGCACAAAGAGAACATGTCTGCCAATTTTATTTTTATCTGAACAACTGTGAATTATCTCTGTCAGTTGTGATTTCCTTTTGAGAAAAATATAAATTGCACAACTCTTGAGGACCACCTAACCTATGTGCTCTCATGATTGCTTAGAGAAGCCGCATAATTAGTGCAGTCAAATTTCCAGTTAATTTGACCTCCAGTTTGGGACTAGTCACTGAAGGTTCTGAGCACATTTGTACAGTTAGATGACTGGCTAAATGGACCAAAAAAGGTGGTGAGACAAGGCCATTCACATTGGCTACCTGGCAAATTTCCAGTCAATGTGACAGGTTGTAGGGTTGAGGATATAAGGATATTCCCCAAATCCCTTAAGTGGTGCATCATTTTGAATATTCAAGATGGCCTTAACCACCAGTTAACAACTGTCAGATTTGACAGTTGTTAACTGGAAATGGCCTTTTTGGCTAGGCTAGCTGGGACCTTAGAGCATCTCCAGCAGCCCCACGACTGGGCTGCTTTCAGTTAAATTTAGCGGGTCGCGCGCCTTTTTGGGGGTCCAGCAGACCCGCAACTCAATCCAATCCCTCATCCACGGCCGCTACACATCCACCCCAGTAGCGTCTTTGGAGGGCACCCTCCATCCGGTACCACGTCAACAAATCTGTTGAGGCTGGGCAATTTGGACGTCCCATCACCCCAAATCCACCAGGCCCACCACCAAAAACCAAGATATACAACCGCACAAAGGCGGATATATCATCAGAATGATTGATCCATCTCTCCATCTGATGGATATCACATGGCC
>SMGU01010467.1:0-18803 GCA_004348175.1 Puccinia novopanici
ACGTTGTGGTGTTCTATTTGCGTTGCAATGCCAAAAACACATTTCATAGGTGTTGTGATAGATAGGTATAGGCACAAGACATTCATTACAAAAGGAGGAAGGTATACTATAGCAGTACATACAATGGACAGGCTACATATTACATGGGATGGAGAGTTCATCATGAGTGGGTAGGTGCATGGTAGAGCAACCTCATCAACGATAAGTGACAGGTCATCCAGGATGTGGAAGGTTGAAGGTTCACCCTTCCTGTGTGCACTAAAACTTTTGCTTAGACCACCCATTAGGGGGCTAAGAGTTTATGTGACAGGTAGGACGTGTCTGGACATATTACTGACAGGTGTATTTGGAATGTTCTAGAATAGGCTTGTAAGCAGTATGGGCCAGTTGTGGGCAAGAATTGGGGTTCTGTTGGACTTGTGGTTGGAATGATCATTTAGAATGTTCCACCATGTCCTAGGACACAATTTGAGGCAGAGTTGTGGTTGAGAATTGGCGGTCCATGGCTGGTTCTGCTGGACTTGTGGTTGGAATGAGCATTCGAATGTTCGGCACAACATCATGCTGTGCTGAACCACAAGCTGGCCAAGAGCGAGTCTCTGCAGAAATCCCCACTCTGCAATATAAAGGAGGGCCTCTCCCAGCCAGATTCCCTTCCCCCCGACTCAGAGGAGCCTGTCCTGATCTACAGTTAGTAGGGTTTGTTAGTGGTTAGTAGTAGTAGTAGTCTAGTTACAAGATTTTCCCCTGTAAGGGTGAGTGGTAGTGGTTATTAGAGTAACAGTTTCGTCTACAAGGTCTGAGTAAGGGTAGTAAAACATATATAACAATAGTAGTACATCAACAACAGTTATTAGTAACAAAAATTAGGCATAGTAGTAGTAGTAGTAGTAGTAACAATACTAGGAGGTTACAAGTGATTTAAGGGCTCTAACAACATATTATAGAGTAATTAATCATCAACAACTTCTTCAAAACAGTCCATTATTAGTATAACATTAGCTAGTTGTGGCATCTTTAGTCTTTAGTGTAGTAGGAGTATTAGTATTAGTAGTAGGTTTGAGGATATCCTTTCACATAAATCAATCCCACTGGATTATTTATCCATCATAAGAAGTTATATTAGGTCTGCAAGAGTGTTGTTTAGGGTGATCTAGGTCTGATAGAGGCTACTATACATAGTAACTCTGTCTTGTAATCTGCCATCTTTATTTAAATATTGATTCAAGATTCCTTATATTTGTGTAGTACTATTAGAGGGCAGGTCTTTCAAACCACCCGTGAGTTGTAATAGCTTTTACCTAGTTAAGCAATTGATATCCCCCTCAGAGGATCTTTACCAAATACTATTATTTGTCCCACAGGAGTCCCACAACGTCATTGCTTGTAATGACGGTGATAGTGGCGATGAATCATGAGTCATTTTTTTTCCTGTGAATGTCACCCGTACTAATTTTTTTTTCTTGGGGGGGGGGGGGTAAAATATAGTCAGGGGATTGGTGCAGATGTTTTGATGTCCGTTGATGGACGTGACAACAACCGTTTGCCTAATGGATCCCAGGATTCAGACGACCCTCCGCGCAATCGGCTGAACGAGACCCAAATCGAATTGTTGATTGTGAAATCGAAGAGGAAAATGACGAGGTTGCTCCTCTCCCTTTCTCTCCAGATGGGTCTGGGATGAGCCAAAACATCTTGTCCGGAACTTCTACACCCTCAATACCAGCAACGTTTTCTGCTTGGAATCAACGAGCCGATGGTTCTCCTTCAGTCCCGATGAGCGGTTCTCTGCCTGCTTCTCTTCCTCGCGAACGCAATCGATCGGTCCATGCTGGGTCTTCTGTCAGCACGACCACAAAGAAGAGTGGCCTTCATCTATCTTCAGGTCGGCCAGGTTCTGGCCTGGAGCAGCACCTATCTGCTTATTTTGATCCAGCGAGCCGACAAAAACGAGACATGGAGACCGGCATGAATCAGTTTTATATAATGCAATTACAAGAGGCAAATAAGACAATCCAGAGCCTCAGGGACGAAAACAACCAACTTCGAGAACAAATCAACCGCCTCCGAATGGGCAATATCTCTCGATCGCGCGAGTTACAAGAAAAGGTGACCGATCAAAAGATGGAGATTCAGGGACTCAGAGGGAAGTGCGATCTCCTGCAGATGTGCCTGGAGATGATTGGTACTCCATCAATGGCTTTCCACTCTCAGCCATTGATGCGACCAGTACATGGGCAATATCCAGCGCATGGGCATCATGCTGCTTTTGCAGCCTCAGGGTCGGGCGGTCGCAGTGATGAAACTTCACACGGAATGGCGGGAATCAACAATGAAGGCAATCCGATTATCGATCCAGCTATGGAAATGTGAAGGCAGGCGGACACCCTCGCTCGACTTCCCTAATCAATCTCGATACTCAGACGAATACCATTATCGATCCAGCTAGGCAAATGTGAAGGAAGACTGTCACCCTTGCTCGTCTTCCCTACTCAATCGCGATAGTCGGTCCACACCGTGTTTTTTTTTTTTTTTTTTCCCTTGCATCACTTAAAGTATCAATGATGTCTCTCTATTTTTTAATCCGTTCACCTACTTTATGTATACTCCGCGATGTGATCTCTCTCATTCTTTCCTTTATGTGTCTCTCAATATATTTTGTTTGATTGAAAAAGACAAGCATAGTCGATTACACGAAAATAAATAAATAAATGTTCCACAAACACCTTTTGAGAGATAATAATTGGTAGTAAAGTAAAAATCAAAATTACAACCAACCATGATAATAGCGACTAATACGACATTGTCATTGGATATCAGAAAATAGCATTTGATGGAAGGATCGCGCCAGAAGGTGAAATTCTTGCTGAACATCCTCATACACCCGCTGAGTTTGATTGATTCTCACGGTTCGACATCAAACCTGATGCATCTGGACCGCCAGTTCAAGTACTTCCGCTCAATACTGATGATCATTTGCGGGCAGCGGAAGTTTCAATTGGGAGAAAGAACCTTGAATTGATCGCATTCCCCACTCAGCTGCTTGACGAGCTGACACAATCTGTTGATTGAAGACCTTCAAACGTGCATAGCTTCCTGGTGAATCTGGAAGCCTATCACCTTTTTTTTGGGGCCACGATCCGGTAATCCAAGCAGCTAGTGCACCGGGGGAACGCCGTGTTGCTAATAACTCTGTATCCCGCAGGTGTATTGTGTAGCAGCTTTGAATAAAGGTCCTCTGCAATGTGAGAGTCATGCCAAGACCCTGGCGCATTTAGGACAGCATGCAAAATGGTGCCATCTGGAGCAAACGTCAAAATGTTACTACAATAGTGTGAACAAGTCCAACCATTGTAGTAAGCATTTTGCAGTCTGTTGTGATAGATTTGATCAGCTGAGTCAATATAATAAGCAATTGAAAAGTAAGGCATGACGTACTCATCGTTTTCTGCCACATTCACCGGAATGTTTAAGCCATCGATGAAACCAAAGCAATTCGTTAGCCGGGGAAATTTCCTCTCGATGAGGTTGCTGTACCGACGGCATTGAGATTCCAAAGATGGCCATGAGATTCGCAAAACATGCAGGTCCCTCAACACCAGCAGGAGACAATTTCGAGCATGATTGAGATCACGAGTGCACACCGCCGGAGTGATTGAAAATATTTGTTGTAGACTGAATCCTGGCATTGTGGAGCTAAGCCAGTGGAGAATTAGTGCGAGAACTCCAGCCGCATTGAGGGAACACCAATGAAGTTGAGGTACACCATGTGGGTTGACATCAGCTCGATCAATTGTCTGAGTATCCCAAAGATTTCCGAATGGCACTAGCAATGTCTCAAAAGTTGCCACGTCTATTCCCATTGTCGTGATGAACGCTCGATCATTCCCAGCGGATCGCAGGTGAAGCCAGGGGCTGGAGATTTGTGGGTGGCCACCTAAGTCCTGGCAAGTGAGGTAAGTTTGAATTGATCGGATAGGGAAACGATCCCCAAGTAAGGCCAAAGCCAAGATTGCCGCGAGGGATTCTTTGTCTTCCTCCATGCGGCGAGTGGCTTCTTGGTGGAACTGCGAGACCGTATTAATCATCAATCTGGTAGAATGCAAAACGAGTTCAGTAAGAAATTAAAAAAAATGATAACGGAGGACTTAACTAGAATGGTTGCGTCAAGTGTTTGATGGGAACTGGGTAAATCTAGAAGCGCCTGATGGACGGGAATGAATATTTAGTTCCAAATTACCAGGGGCTGAAAATCTAGCTTTACAGCCTGTAAATCTGGCTTTACAGGGGCTGCAGAAGTGACGGGAAGTCCTCCAGTGGTTGAACTGCAATCATGTGTTAAAGTTGGGGGTTCATTTCCTTATCACTATTAAATCCTCCCACTACCACAGTTTCAGAGGAAGGTCACCAGGGATCACTTGAAAATCTGTCACACTCTCCCCCCTTTGACTCCCTACAGTATCTCATCCAAGCTAAACATTAAATCTTATCCCTCTGGAGCAAGTGCACAAGGCACAATAAATTGGGGTATTTAAAAAATGACCTGGAAGAAAGAGTATGAAAAAATGGACCCCAGATGTTTGAACTCCACATGGGAATAATTTTTTGGTAGTAAGGAAAACTTGAAGTACCAAACTGGGCCATGGAAACTCATGGATGCCCCATATTCCAAGGCAAAAGGTAGGACAATAATATGCCAATACTGACCAGCCTCTTCAAGCTCAATTGCTGGTACATACTGACTTGATCAATCTTTACCTGTGCAGACTGTCTCAGGCCCATCCATGATACCAACCAATCACCCAAACATCATAAATACAAAAATCTACCTTGAATCTCCATCTATTTATTGTTTATGTCTCAAATAACTGGTCAATTTTTGGAATTTTCCAGTATCAAGATTTTGCATCACATCAGTCTCATTTCCACTGAACCATCCTTTCATCTAAAGCTTCAATCTATTATAATCAATCCAATTCCTGATTCCTCTCTCAACTCCACCAAACAGTCACCCTGCTCAATTATTTGTGGGTTTCAAAGGCAATTTGTGCATGCAGACAGGCCATTTTTCAGAATTTTTTTTTTCAATTCCTTCTGCCTGAATTCACTCATGTTTTTTTGTGAATGAATGCATGCAGACTAGAGGACAGATTTTTCATATCCCTCTTCCAAAAGTATAACTTACCTCCTGCATCTCATGGTTTTTATTTTCTCAAAAATGATCTGCCTGCCTGCTAAAGTCAACTTGGAAACCCACTACCAAAAAGAGACAATCTACAAAACACTCCACCCTCTGACATCATCTGAATGTCTAAGTTCTCCTGCATCAAGAATTAAAAAAAATTAAAACTTTTATTTTTCAAATTACATTGCTAGTATCATCATCTTCTCAACTTCTTATCCTACAAACTACTCTCATCAAATCACATCAGCTAACTTCTTCTTCCTTCAGTCCTTCAACCTTTCTAAAATTATCTTATTTTTAATTGGTAAAAATCCTTCTTCCAGATTGGTGCATCTGGAAAACCTTGTTCCAATTTCTTTATTAAAATAACTGTTGGTTTATTTCTTCATTCTAAATTCCATTTTATCGGGTTTTTTCCTCTAAAATTGTACTCAGTAAATATTGTGGTGGGTATCTTCATTCCAGTTTTTATTCTTGTTAATTTTCTGATTTTCACCTTTTATTGTTATTTTTGTGTAAATCTGGTCTTTCTGATGTTATGGCTGAGAATTCCTTCAAAATAGACTTGAAATTTCCTGCATTTTTTTCAAAAATTTATTATAAATTATTAACTATAAAGAGATGATTTCATGTAGTCTAATATGGAATTAAGAAGATTTTTATCATTGAGATGTGGTGTTCCATTTGAATTGAACCAAGAGCAGATTTCAGAGGTATTGTGATAGTTCATCTCCAAATGAAATACATTCTTTACCAGATAATGAATTAAAATATTGACAGAAAAAAATATTCAAAAAATAACTCCAATACCAAAAGCTGATACTTTGTGTGAGGTTTGAGTTAAGTTTTTATTCATTAGAAGAATTTATTGCAAAATATCCCTTTCAGCCTTAGAAGTATTCCGGATTATGCAAAAAAAAGCTGAATTCAAATGATGATTTGCAAATCAATAAAGCTTATTAATATTGTTGAGTTTTTCTGTTGAATTTTAAACTCTAACCTCTTTCTTCTCTTCTTTTTTCCCTTTCTCAAGTCATTTAACCTGGTCTTCATTGTAGTCTGTGAGTAGAGAATCATGTAATTAAAATTCAAACTATGCATGCCTAATTGGCCTTAGTCACTAGTCTTGTAGTGACTTTTTCCCCTAAACTTATCTCCTTGTTTATCCATCTCTTTTATTGACTTCAAGCTAATTCTGTCTCAGCTTAATGACCTGATCCAGTGTGGATGTTTCTGTTTTGGAGTCTTAAAATCATGTGTTTTATTCTTCATCATCTGGCCACCCATTTTTAGCTCATTCATATTGATTATTCATTCTCTTTCTGAACCACATTTTGATATTCTTATATCTAGTCTATTTAAGCATAGCCTAGACAAGCAATCTACCTCATTGGTTCTCCCAATATCTTTTGCCATTCCATCCTTGAGCTGCATCCTGTGAGATTCTGTCAGCTATGTGGATGAAACTTGGGGATCCAATGGATATACCAAGTACTATCCTGTGCTGAAATTATTAAAAGATGAGATTACTCTCTAATCTACCAGGTGTATCACTACACTTGTTAAATTATAGTCCCTTGTGCCCAATCTAGGATGGCTTAAGGTAGGAGATACCTCTTTAAGATCAACTTACTTGATATACAAGTGAAGGAGACAGAGGTGACTGCTGGATTAGAGCTGTGCTTATATCAAGGTAACAACAGAGTTGTTCAGAGTAGCTGGCAAGCACTTGAACTGATTGGCTACTTGTCAGAGGTGGTGGTCTTGCAGCAACTACTTTTAAGGATCAAAAGAAAGCTTTTAAATGGGGATTTTAATATGACAGACTAAAGTTCAGTGGTAAAAAGGTAGGGTGATGGGGAGATGGAAACACTACTCTAAAAGTAGGAGGAGGGAATTCACAGCACTTACTATTGTATGCTAGGGTGAATCACTGAGAGTCCATCTCAAGGCCAAAGAAGGCCACCTTTTATATTCTAAAAGTCTCCCAGGAAGCTACAGGAAGGACTTGAGGTGTATTGCACCATTCTCACATCAAATGATACCATAATGGTGTCATCTTGCACCATCATAGTTCATTCAAGTTCTTGAATTCATTCTATGTCCCCATGCATCATGATGCATTGTTATAACCAATAACATCATGTGTCAACTAATTGAATAGCATGAATTGGAATAAGTTCTCACAGACTGTTTATGTGGAACTTTCTCAGGTTGCTCTAATCTCAATTATATTACTATTGAAATTGTACTACAATCTACTTGTATACAATTGGGATTGTATTATAATTGAAATCCAGCTAAATCTCCTCTCTCATTGTTTAAATAAGATTTGAACTGTATTCATTTCTTATTTATGTACATATTACATTATTTTATGTACATATTATATGTAACTAAGTTATGTACATATTTACTGCACAGTCCACAGCAATGATTAATCTTAATACTTCTTATGGTACTTTGAGTTGTGACAAAGTACCAGAAGGAGTAGGAATTTTGGGGTAGGCCCAGTGGGTAACCCTAGGTAAAATTACATGAGAAATCCATTTATAAAATAATATTCAAGTATTTATCACTATTAACTGAGATAAAATACTATTATTACAGATATGCAGGCTTTTGGATACTCTGGAGTATCTCTAAGGCTGACAGATTCCCTCCTTCACAGTCCTCAATCTCTCCCTCATCTTGCACTCCCAGCTCATCTTCTTTTTGGCACACCTCTGTGATTTTCAAAATTTCCTCATAAGGGGCTTGATCTTGAGCTCTCTTGTGATTTGTTTGATGTCACATTGATCTGTACATGCACTTATTTGAACTCAAAAAACAAAGGCAACCGGTTAGGGTTCAAGATCTCAGACTCATTCCCAACCTTATTGATCTTGACTCTGAATCCTCAACTCTTATTCAAGTACAATTTGAAAAATACTTCAAGCCATCAAGTCCTTGTCAAAGTCCTTGTCAAGTTTCAAGCCAGCACGCGTACAGTAATGACCAGTCTTTCTAATCCATTCCATTCCCACTCATCAAGCCTGACCGATCTCATCTCTTCTCCATTCTTGCACTAAGCCCGGCTAGCTAGTACTCCTTTCCTTTTTCCTTCCTTCTTGTTGATTCAGTCTCAAGCCATCTTGCTGCTGTTTGTCACCATTTCTCTTTCCATTTCTTATCTCTCTCTTTGTTTGGTTGTTAATTCAAGAATTTCCCTTCATCTTGACATTCTACCTCTGAATCATCATAACCTCTCAAATTCTTGAAATAGTCCTCAACTATTTTCCTTTTGTCTTGTTATTAGTGGTATGATACTTTCTCCTACTCTTTTCATTTTTCCTATTCTTTGTATTGACTCTCTTCTCTCTTCAGTCAGATTTTTCTTTCTTAGCAATTTCATCAAGTTCATTTTAAATCTAATCTTTTACTGCAAGGAATGATTATATATCTGGGAGTGTTGGAAATTCAAAAATACAACAGGGAATGTTTCTTATTGCATTTCCATTTCTTATTTTTTTTTTTTTAGGTTTTTTATTGTAGTTCTTAAGATTAAGAAAAAATGGTATTTGAGAAATTTATTTCTTATTTGATTCCATTCAAGGCCATCCAGGTGGCTTCCCCTGAAACTCTACTCCTTGTATTAATTATTCAAATCTCCATTTACCAACTATCTGGATGGCTAATGTGGAATGTGTTCCAGAAAAAAATCTGAAGAGTTCATAATTTTTAATTTTAAGGGCTATAGATCTATGAATAAAAATTTTATCATCAAAAATGTTTGGACAAAGAAGCTTGTTGTTTCATCTGAAAGGTTAATTTGGAACTTTATATGAGCTCAGAGTTCAATGAAAAATCAATTCAAAAACTTGTGAGGTAATTGGAAGAATAGAAACAGTTCAAGTTGGCACATCTTTTGCTAGCAGTCTAAAAACACTGTTTTTGTTGAAAGCTTTTACAGTTTGTGTGAAAGTCTGACTCCTCCATGTACTTCAAAAGATTCAACAAAAAAATCTTTTTTTTTTTTTGTGGAATTTTCTTATGAAATGTGTATCAGCCTCTCATCAGAAATTATTTTAGTTAATTAATAATGTGCACCAAATAAAAGCTATAGTATTCACAAATCAGAAATATTTCAAAATTCAGCAATGAAAAATCATTTGGAAAATTTAAAAAAGTCTTATGACTCATAGGAAGTGTGATGATTCATCTCAAAGTATTTTAGTGAATAAATTGAAAGATGATTTGGTAGTTAGATATAGCAAGAAAATGATTTCACGGGTACATAGAATGATTGAAGCAACAAATGAAACCCAAATTGGAAATAGGCCATTTTTTGGTGCAGATTTGATTTTAAGGGTCTTATTTAGATATTGAAGAATAAATCAAGAATGGAAAAGGAGACCATTATTTTAATTGAAATGGATTCTCAGCATTTTGAAATACCAGAAAAAATTCATTTGATTGAAGGGACTGTTTCTGATATAGAGATAGTAATATCTATATTCAAACTTGCTTGGCCACTGGAATAATTGGTGAGAAGTGCCCTTGAACTTTCCCATTTAAATTTGCCCATCTAACTAATGGATAGTTTGACACAAGACTACCACATCTGACTTTCCCAAATAGTTCAAGTGCAGACTAGCTAAGTCTACCAAACTGATCTAGTCCTCCTCACATATAAAAGCTCATATTCAAATTACCTCTTACCACATGATTGATTTTGAAGTAGTAATTAACAGCCATTTACTCTTTTACAGCAAGGCTAAGGAGTCTTGACACATCAGAAGTTTGGCAGCTTGTCACCAAATTCTGGACTCACTGGCTGGCCAGTGGCACACCCCTTTGTATTTATGATGACAGTTGTCAATCAGTGATCCCTTTTCTTTTTTTCTTGGTGATTGGCACTTGATTTATTTGGTGTTGATGAGCCAGATTATTAAAGACATAGCTGAAAAATTCCATTGAATCTTTTCTATATTGTAAAAAATGACCATCTGCCTGCTTACAACAGTTAACTTGGAAGCCTAGTACTAGTGTTTCAAATACTTCCTGTTTGCAGTTATGGTATTCAAAATTCAGACATCAAATCATAAAGCCATTTCACATAATTTTTTTTTCGCAGGGAACTGTCACAATACATAAAACTTTGTTGAAAATCCCGCGCCAAAAAATGAAACTATGCTGTTATGTGCGATTTTATGTCTGAATTTTGAATACCATAAGTGAGAGGTGATCAAAAGGGAAACAGTGCACACTGACTGCTTGGCTACCAAGTTGGCACTACACTATGGACTACAGGCTATACAACCCACAGCACTGCTCACTAATCTTAGGACTTGAGTTCCTTTCTTTGGCAGCTAGTCTGCCTGTCACTAGTTACAATAACAAAAATGGTATAACCTTGCCTTTTCCCCTCTTTTTCTTTGATTTCAAGGCAGTTCATGAATGAACATTCTTGGCATTTGACTCTTGATCTGCTTAATGATGTGGAGAGTTAATTGGTTTGCACTCCTGGTTCCCATAGGACCATTTTATTCCTTTCAGAGCTATATATCAGCAAGCTAAATTGACTGGTGGATGATGGGATAAACCTTTTGCTGGAGTGATAGGAACCAGGCTTATGATAGAATGCTACATAGAGCAATAAGGTGCGCTCATGAGGTCATTGTCCCATATAACCCTTCAACAAGCCTTTGCTGACACTGCCTTCAAATTAGCAAGAACTGGACATGAAATTCCTCAAGAAGAAGAAAAAATAATGAGAAGAGATGATAGAAATTGCTTCATTTATTAAATGTGTTGAGCTGAGTGGGATGATCCAGGTTTGTGACAGGTATTACCACAGAACATTAACTTCTAGTGTGAGATGCTGGATGTGTGTCTTTGAAGCAGTTGAAGCAGGGAGCAAGTTGTTTGTTTGTCCCACTAGTAGTTAATTATTAGGGGTGTGGTTTGTGTTTTGTGTTGACTTTTGAAAACCCAACTTCACCGCAGAACCACTCGCAGTCTCCTCATCCGATCAACGTCATCCTCTTCTTTACCACTAACCAGCACCATTCGCAGCCATGGCCGACTCACATCCACTCCAGTCAACCACCACCCATTCAGCACAGCCGAGCTCATCCAAAACAACAGACCCGCAACCATCATCAACTCCTGCCACAGCTGGCACCTTCACCGAGTTGCGTTCTGTCTTTCCAGATGTATCTAACACTATATACAAATTGAGAGAGACAACTAACCATTAGATTAACTGACATAGCGGTTTTGCTCATGCCGCACTCAAGAAATTCAAACTGGTCTTCCTCGGCGAACAGTCCGGTTAGTCTCTTCATCAACTGTTCCGAGAAAACGATAAAGCGTATTGACCAGATCAACATATGGAATAGTGGGCAAGACCTCTTTAATCACTCGATTCATGTACGATACATTCGATAATACCTATCAGGCCACCATTGGCATCGACTTTCTGAGCAAGACGATGTACCTCGAAGATCGTACTGTGCGCTTACAACTGTGGGATACAGCTGGTCAGGAAAGGTGCTTCGAAACTCTAGTCCGAAAACCCTTCCATCTATCCTCAACTAACTCTCTCTCTCGATCTCTCTCGCTCTGCTTTCACCTCTGTCTTACTGCGAACACTGTACAGGTTCCGATCGCTGATACCTTCCTATATTCGTGACTCGTCAGTAGCCGTGGTGGTCTATGATGTCACTAGTACCTCTCAGCTCTCCTTTTTTCATTCTTTTCCCATCGAGAAATAATTCATACTATCATAATCCATTTCTCAAGAGTCGTACAACTGACTGCTCACACCATAACCTCCCACTTGTTTAACACAGATCGGGCTTCCTTTATCAACACCTCCAGATGGATCGATGATGTACGGGCGGAGCGCGGGAGTGATGTGGTGATAGTGCTAGTGGGTAACAAGACGGATCTCGGAGACAAACGGTAAGCGGAAAGGGCCCAAGAACCGGAGCTTTTCAACATGTGTGTGTATGTGTGTGTGTGTGAAGGGATGGATGAATGATACAAAGGGCTCCAATGACTTATCTGATGGTGAATCTAGTCAAGTTTCGACAGAGGAAGCAGAGCGAAAGGCGAAAGAGCTGGAAGTCATGTTTATCGAAACCTCTGCCAAGGCTGGACATAACGTCAAGACTCTTTTCAAAAAAATCGCACAGGCCTTGCCCGGAATGGATAGCCCTTCCCAGACCAACACCCCGGCAAACCAGAGTATGTTATGTGTTTTCTTGCTACTTTCTACCCATTTGATCCTTTTGCTATGTTCATGTTGACACTCCTTCTTCTCAACAGCGATCGATGTCTCAGTTTCGCCAACCACAAATGATCAGCAGGCCGGCTGTGCCTGCTAAATCAAGATACTCTGACCATCGTCATCACTAGGAACCTATCCGATAGATGTTACTCAGCCATTTTGACGCTCCAGTTCAATATTTTTCAACTCCCTGAGGTTGTGGTTGTTTTGAATATTACTTGTTGTTCTCATCACGCTCCTAATCTATTCCATCCATTGAAAACATTTCTATTCTTTTTTATGGCAGTACCTCCTTAATTGTCTCCAGCCATAGGATATACACCACGCACATTTCCCTGTTTTATTTTTGAAGAACGCGCCTTACGAGTACCCGAGTTCTCAAGATCTCTCGAAGGGAATTGCGTGGCTTTCGGCCAACTCTCTTGGAGATTTTCCATGCTAACTTTATTTTGGTGTGGTATTCCAGAGCTTATTCTACACGCTGTTTTTTTTTTTTTTTGCCAAATTGGCCGCCAACAAGAATCCAGATACTTGACGAGTAAATGGGTCATAAAATATTTTGTGATTCTAGTGGCTGCGAGGTTATTTCTCCTAGTTGTGGGCAACAAGGGAAGAGAAAGTTAGCTAGGAACGGGGATATTCAAAGGGCGGTAGGGTTGATGGCGAGCTTGATCAACGAATGCCAGCCAACAAGGGTGGCACGCTGTTGGTGAAAGATCTTAAGAAGCGAGTCTCTCCAGTGATCCTCTGTACCAAACTGGGGAGAGAAGGATTGAGAGCCACGATGTGAGATGTCGAGTTAGTTGAGAATGATATCATCACATGTAGGGAAGACATTATGTCTCTGGAACCTACTTCTTGCCCAGTCTCTTCTCGCCATGGAAACCCAAGCTGCGCTGAGCCAAACAAGCACTTTGTTTGAGCCCTCGTTGTCGTGCTGTCCTGTTGTTTGTCAATCTCATCCAGTGTCGTCTGGATCAAAACATCCAAGCTTTTCAACTTGTTGATGATCTTGGTATTGGTGGCCTTCAAGGTCTTGGCCTTTGAATAAGAGAGTGCATATAGCGAGCGCAAAGGAGTTAAGAATAGTAATAAAACCGTTGTTGTGGTTTGAAAGCGCCAGATAACTCACAAGCTTGTTACCTTTGGGGGGCGAGGATGATGAAGAGATATGTTCCATGTAAGCGAATTGGAAGAGACAGAAGCCCTAGAAGAAGAAGTTTATTCTACTCAGTGGTGATACTTAAGAGATACTAGTCGTCTGCTTACTTCATATGCAGAATGAATAGTTGCGAGTAGTTGACTGGGAGGAACAGTCATATCTGAGTGAGAACTATCAGTGGGAGACTTGTTCAACGCCTCTACCTCATCGTTCCGACCTAAGGAAAATCTTTCGTCGTCACTAAAACGAGCCTTCTTGAATCGCTTTAGAGCTTGTGAACATACGTGCGAAAAACTCGACCAAGCTTTGAGTATGCGACTCGAGTAAGTTGGGTTGCGTAGATTTTAGCATGTTGGATAATGTCTTGGAGTATTGGAATAGCTCGATTTCGAAGGAGGTGCACTAGGAGAAAAGTCGGTCAGCTAAGCAAACCCTCAGTGCCAAAGTTTGTTTGTGGACAAACGACTCAGAACAAAAAAAATCATTGCTGCACGTACCTCTGAGAAAAAGTCAGGATCGGAAAGAGATGGATGATCGACCAATTTCAGATGTGGGGTAACCACACGGGCATAGATGGTGCTCATAGTCCACAGCCAGCGATTCTTTACGGCACGGGCGGCAAAATACACAACCATCAAGTTAGTGTTATGTGATTCTAATAGGTAGACTAAGCCGAAAAAAAAACTTGCTCCTAGCATGGGCCCCAAGCTTGTCTGATGACATGTCCCCATAGTTGACCAGGGGCGGCAATCAGGTATGACGGTGAAATCGCGATTATCTATGCAAAGAGCGTCAAGAACAGGTGCAAAAAAAAAAAAAAAAAAAAACTAGGGATTCTAGTGAGTCTCGTACCAATTGTTGACTGGCAATCTTGCAGGACTTCCAAGAGGTGCATTTCCACCTCGTCTCTATCCCAGGATGGAAACTCAACATCGGAATCTGATCTGACCCGCAGTGACCCAATTTTCTTCGAAGTGCTAAGCGACAGTCGAATTTTTTCGAACAGGAGCAGTCGGATCCGTTCGATCCGCAAAACCTTCCTTTGGAGAGAAACGTGGATCTGATGTTTGAAGAAACTCAAGTCCTCGACTTTGATGTAATTCCCACTCATGTAGCAGTTGTTAATCCAAGTCGATGTCTATATTTAACGATGCTTTGGGGCAAGTTGTGTGAACCAGGAGTGTCCAGAAGAGCCGAATTATACATCATGGGTCAGTATAATAACCAGGACAAAGTTGTAGTCAAGCAGTGAACGAAGAAAGGAATTGTTAGCCATAAGCATCAGCACAAAATGTGTTGAAGGGGTTGTTAGGATTGTTTCAATTTTACTGACATCGGATTCTATGTATTCGTAAAACTCGGCTGGATATTCGATTAGATCGAGAACTCTGAGGGCTTGAATTTGGCCATCTTCTTCAACAGCATGAGGAAGTGAGTTATGACTGAAAAAGATTGAACATCTATCAAGTCCCAGGTGACTTAAAGTATCGTACTGGATATGCTTGATGCCAAATTTGTAAAAGAGAGCCACATTGCGGGGAGAGTTCCCTGAAACGTTTAAGGGTGTGGTGTAAGTTGACTTGTCCGATGTTCAACAAAAGCCAGCCTTCTGTTGTCTGACCTAATAGCCTGTGCAGCCGAATCAGCAAGCTACGTGCATGGTATTGCTGGGCGCTTTGGGCCAAACACCCTTCTAAGATATGAGTGGCGGCATACAAATTTGCAACACTGCCTTCATACAATGTTTGATTAGTGAGTTGCTTTCATAGACGGCAAGGGCAACAGATTGCTTGTTTTAACTCACCATGTGGTCCTTGCCAGTTTTCTATCAATGCTTGGGCAGCCAGTATGGCCATATCATCTGCTGGCTGGAGGGTCGTAGTGGGTAGATTGTTACCTGAGCGAGTAGGGACAAACTGAAAGATGAATTCCCGATCTAGATAAAAGTGGCGTGCGTTTGTTTGCCAGAAAAGATATTTACCCAGCGGTATATATTTCGAGTAACTTCTCATGAGTCTCGCCGCTTCAGCCACTTGCTTGTCTCCTAGAACCAAAGCAATAGATCGACGAATCTTTTCGAGGTTGATTTGTTTGCGAAGAAAGGTTTCACACTTTCACAGCAGCCATGTTAATCTCTCAAAGGGATAAGTTCGATAGTGGGTTTGACCTACCAATTCATCGGTTTCACTCCGATTAGCTGAATCTAACGCGACTCCAAGCTGATTTGCCTCCGCCGGGGTCAATAATTTGAGGTACGTTGTCAAATCGTCAAAACAACACGTTTTGTCACCAAATTGGTCAAAGTAGGAAAACACGACCTGATCCAAATTGGCTTGGTTTGGCAGCAAGAAGAAAATAATTTAGTGAAATAAGCCTTTCTTTTTTTTTTTTTTTTGGTAATCAACAAAAGAATAATATACCTGCCAGGGGGTGAAAGTTATCTTTCAACTCTGATAGTAATGGGTCTCGTACACGGCATCTCAGGTCTACTCGAGCTAAGGCGTAGCCCCTCTCACATGATTTTTGAGTTTGTTGTTTGTGGTTCAGTTGGAGGTAGAGTTGATCGATAAGATTGTATTGGTTGACGGCGGATTCTTCAGCGCGAAGTAAATTGGAAGCAGCCTGATTCAAAGTGATCATGGTGCTCCAGTTGTGATCACTATGTTAATCAAGGGAATGGTGTTAATGCTAGACAGTGATAAAATGTTTAGTGGGTTAGGTCACAAACAAACAAACAAACACACCAACTCACTCTGACTCTAGTCTCTTGCTCATTCGATCGATGAGCTCCTTCAAGCCAGTGGGATTGGCCCACTCAACGGCGCGCTGTCGCCACATTAATTCTAGGTTAAGATACTTGAATCTCATCATCCGACCCAAGCTACTATCGAATATTGTGAAGTAGTCTTCCCTGGCCAATGAGATGTATTCGGGAAGTTCAGGACGTCTAGACTCGATAGCGCGAGAGGTGCTTGGTAGTGAGGCAATTGCAGGGATAGTTGGGTCGTTGGTGGAAGGGCCATTTTCTAGTCGATCAGAAGTGTTTGATGGTTGCAGGAGGGAATCGGGGAATTTTAGTTTTCCGATGCCGACGATCTTGGAATGGTCGAGCTCCGGGTGTGATTGTGCGACCATTTCGAGGACCTTGAGGACCATCCAAAAGTTGTTCGGGTCCTCCAATTCGGGTTGAGATTTGCTGGCAGCTTGGTTGAGGAGTGTCTGGAGACATCGATGTGCGATTGAGAGTGAGATGGGACTGGGAGAGCCGGCATGGCCATTGCATCGGTTGGGTGCCTCGAGGAGCATGGAGAGCAGTGTCCAATGGAGATAGAGTGGTTCATCTGGGAATGCCTTGTGCAGTTTGAGTGCAATCTGTTTTTTGTTTTGTTGATGGAGTGGTATCAGTATTGTGCAGCAATATGCTACAATGGAATCACTCGCCTGTTGCTGCTCCTTGAGTTTCCCCAGTCCGGCCAAATTCAAGAATGTGTCCATTACACTAGCAAGCATGATCTTCTTCTTCTCAGTTTGAATATTTTGAATTTCCAGTCAACAGTGGTTCTTCATGTGGTTGAGGAAGAACTTGAAGAGGATACCATATGAGCCAGAAATAAACAATCAAATCAGCCTTGCTTTTTCAGGTCCTCGAGTTGGGCCGAAACATCATGGGGACCAAAGCTTCCTGGGGTTCTGTGTTGTCTTTTCTTTTCTTTCCACTCTTCAACACTCAACTCACAATCAGAGCAGTATGGAGCCCAAATTCGCAATGGGCTCAATTCGCACCCAAGTCCCTAGGGAATTCCCAAAATCAAAGCAAGCCAGCCGCTTGTTTGGCCTCCAACATTGTCCAGTCTTCTATCCCTCCGTAGACGAGTTCAAAGAGCCCATGAAATACTTTGAGTCCATTGGCCCAAAGCTCAAACAATTTGGCATCGGAAAAATCGTCCCACCTCCCGCCTGGAAACCTCCCTTCGTCTTAGACACAGATGTGCGCCTCTCCCCCATCTCTTTCTCTCCTCCCACCTGCCATTTCCTTCTTCTGCTGTTTTGTTGAGACCAAGAATCTCACCAACCCTTTTTTCATTCTTAATAATTGTCATGAAGCAATTCAAATTTAAAACTAGGCTCCAACGACTGAACTCCATGGAAGCATCAGCTCGCGCAAACGTAAACTTTTTGGAACAATTATACCTGTTCCACAAGCAACGTGGCTCCTCTGGCTTCATCAACTCCTCCTCCAAAATTCAGGTCCCCATCATTGATCACAAGCCAGTAGATCTCTGGAGGCTCAGGAGAGAAATTAACGAGCTGGGTGGATATGATAATGTTAAGTCCCGTCTTCAATAAGAAGAAAAAGAAAAAAAGATGCAAGAAACTTCCCTGGGAAAATTTCTTTCGTTGTTTAACAAAGCATTAATATTAACAAACTCAATCACACAGATTACCTTACAGCGGAAATGGTCCTTCTTGGCCAAGACAATGGGATACAACGTCAAGGCATCTCCAGCCATCTCCTTCAAACTAAAGGCCGCATACGTCAAAATCATCGCCCCATTCGATGAATACTTCAATCGCGTCAAACAAAGTCCAGCAAAACATACAAATAACCTTCCTCAAAGGGATCGCTCTCCAGCTGATTCTCTCTCTCCCACCTCGTCCCTCGCCGATCATGACGAGACAAACCGTATCCCAGGGCTCAAGGAACTCAAACATGATGATGATCACATCACCAACGATTCTATCAGGCTGCCCAACAACTCAGGCAGGCCAGATAGGGCTGCGGCTCGCAAAGCCTCACTGGGTGAGTACAACCAGAAAAATGCATAAATAGAAAATTCCTCCAATCTTCGTATAGCCTTGTTATTGATGACATTCTCAATAGCTTCAACTGATAATCCTCTAGAAGGTTAGAACAAAAAGTTCCCATGTTCCTTTTTGTCTCGACGCATGACGATATATTTTTCTCATCTCCTGGAGCAAAAGCAAACAAGAACCTAATGATTTACTCAATGGGGTGATTGAAACAGTTAACCAATCTACTAAAAAATTAGAAAGATGCAGAACATCCGCTCCTCCAGTCAGGCGGCCTTCAATCAGTCATCGATCAACCACTCATGACCAAGATACCAGTATGGACAACGGGGGAGATGTGGGTCGACGTCGGGGGGGGGGGGGGGGGG
>SMGU01010469.1:0-31231 GCA_004348175.1 Puccinia novopanici
TTCTTTTGATCCTTAAAAGTAGTTGCTGCAAGACTACCACCTCTGACAAGTAGCCAATCAGTTCAAGTGCTTGCCAGCTACTCTTAACAACACTGTTGTTATCTTGATATAAGTACAGCTCTAATCCAGCTGTCACCTCTGTCTCCTTCACTTCTATATCAAGTAAGTTGATCTTAAAGAGGTATCCCCTACCTTAAGCCATCCTAGATTGGGCCACAAGGGGACTATAATTTAACAAGTGTAGTTATACACCTGGTAGATTTGAGAGTAATCTCATCTTTTAATAATTTCAGCACAGTGATAGTACTTGGCATATACATTAGAAACCCCAAGTTTCATATTCATAGCTGACATTAACCTTCACACTGTTCCTGATTACTCGCTTGCAGAGTGGGACTGCTACTAGTAGTTAGGCCTCTCACAGGGACAAACCCAGGAGAGGCCTGCTATCAGTGGTTTATTTACAATCAAGTCACACAGCATTGGGATTTTTCAGCCTCATTATTTTATAGTACAGGAAGTTGCCTGGAAAGCTACATTTCAAGTCTTTACTGATGAGACTGCTTCTTAAAACCCATGTGTCTTATTACTTGCATAATTTCTACAAATAAGGTTGGGAAATGGATGGTCCATTCACCAGAAATTTTTCTCCATCAACCAGTTGAATGCATCCATGCATGCAATGAATCCACAAAGGCATACTGAATGTCCTACTGAAGTTTTAAATGGTGAAGTTCATAATGAATTATTAAATGTTAAAAATTCATTATGACATGAAATTTATTAGTATCTATCCTGATTTATGGTATTCAAAATTCAGACTTAAAATCATAAAAAATTTTTACATAAAATTTTCGCAGCAAACTTGTCACCACACATAAAACCTTATTGAAAATCCCCTGCCAAAACTTTGAACTACACCAATATGACTGAGATTTTATGTTTTTATGCCCCAATTTTGAATACCATAATTGAAATGGAGAGCTAAATTTTTATTCATTTCAGAATGTGATATTTATTAAAATAAAACACATCCAAGAATTGAGATTGATTATTCAATGCAAAAGAAACTTGCTGAACTGCCTGCAGTTGACATGCAGCATGCTCCAGTCAAGCTGCTATCCATACTCCACCTGTTTGCATATGTAAATTTTTTTGCAAAGTCACTGTGCAGGGTGCACAGTGACTGTACTTCAAAGCTTGGTTGAAGCACCCTTGAAGAAAGGTTGGAGTAAAACCACAAGCTTCCTTGGACTTTCTACATTTCAATTGCAGGCAGTTGAGCCAGTTTTTTTTTTTGCAGTGATTTTTTCCCTGACTTCCAAGTTTCCTCTCATTTCCATAAGGATTTATCATATAAGCCAAATTACATCATCAAGCCATGTATAGAGCTTCAATTGGAATTCAAGAGATGGCCCAAAACTTCCCCAAGAAAATCATACCAGCACATGAGGGCTTGCAACTCAATGCTGCTGAATTTAAAAAAAGGCATGGGATCTACCACTTGAAACTGCTAATTAGGAGTCCAACTGCAAAATATTCACCTCAAAAATTTGGATACAAGTGTGTACCTGGGAGAAACACAAGTTTGACTAATTCCAATATGGCCAAATGAAATCATTCAGACCTTATTATATGTCTGTAGTAGGTGGCAATGGAAAGAACTCACCCATAGGTCACAAATTTTGTCAAAGATAATTCAGTATACAAAGCTTTCAGCATGATCAAATATTTTTAATTCTTCTAGGCTTAGCCTACACCCTCAGTTTTGGACTTAGGAGCAGTGGCTTTGAGGGCATGCAAGAATGTTCTTTTAGGCCTGCCACCCGTGTGTTTGGATTGTAAGTTGCCGGCCACTGGTCACCCGCACACGTGTACTTTGTGTGCACCAGGTGATTCACACGGGTGAATATTTGGCTGGGGACCAAAAGCTCAGAGTGACCTGAAGTAACTTCAGATCAGTCTGAGCCTTTGGTCTCCGACTCTCCAGTGCACTCTAATGTAGCTTGCTGATTTTTGAGAGTATGATAAAGCTTTGTATTGTTTTTTGGAGGTCCCCCTCCTCACCACTCAACCTGAGCAAGCTCTTCACTTGATCATTTATTGATAAAAATTCAGCTGTCGTTTAGCTCCTACCAACTTTTTAACTCCTGCTCCTGCTCGCCTGCCCCTTTCAGTTGGAATACACACGTAGATATCGCCGATTGGCCCTCACAACATGGTGTACAAATCACCCGTGTGTCACACGGATTGCCCTGACCAATTTCGAACACCTGCACCCGGGTACGATCACCCGTGTGCAGCACCCATGTACAGGTGTTCGGTTGGCAGCCCTATGTTCTTTTCCCCTTTAGCTTGGATGGCTCAGTCTTTGGGCCTTCAGTTGAAATAAACTCCAATTAAGCTTTTGTGCATGATAAAAGAATTCAAGATGTGAAATAATGCTGAAAGCTGTGTATCTAACTTTGTGGGGGGGAATTTGGCCCACAAGACTTTGCATTATCCCAGGGAGGGTTTTGGGGTGTACTAGCTTTAAGGCCTGAAAAATTATGAAATTAAAATGATTTTGGCGAATTTATTTAAGGCTTTTGTATGCCTGTGACAAAGAACTTGAATAGTGAAAAAGTGGATTACAAATATGGCTACTGTGTGGCAAGGCAGATGGAGAGCTTAGCTCAGATGCAGGATAGATGGGCTCAGATTCTGGTAATTTGTCCAAGCTCTTGATTGGTTGCTCTTGATCTGGCATCCCAATGTTTTTAGTAGGGAAGAGGGGAGTGGGGAAATGATTGGAGGGAGGGGATATAAACTGATGAAGCAATATGGTGGCTAAATTTTGCAAGGCAAGCTGAACTATGTTTTAAAGGGGAAAATATGAGTTAGCCTTTCTGAGGAAAAGAGGCAAGAAAATGAAGAACTGGTTGCTTTAAAAATATAAATGAAATGTATAGGGTGTTTATGAAGCTTGTGGAACATACAGAAAATCTTGAGATGTCATTTAACTTCATGAGTTGGGCACCCTTATAGTTATCATTGGCTTGCTATCCTACAGATGTAATCAATAACATGCATGGGAATTAAGAAGAATTCTCATTGGCAAAAACTTTAATCCTAGCTACCTAGGCAACGGCCTGTAATATACAATAGTGAAGCTGACAAATCTCAATCCTGTGTGGATTAATGGTAAAAGAGCCCCCTATCTGGGAAATACACAAATTAATTCACTTAATGTTCATTCAGGCATAGACATAATGGTCATTAGGAGGAGGCACCCAGTAATGGTGAAGATGAGATGATCTGGTCTCCATGTAAATGGGTCTGCAATAGTAATCAGGAAGATCAGGAAATGCAATTTGCATGATTGTGAAATTGTTTGACAATTGCTCCATAGGGAATATTTCTACAGGTTAACACAAGCGAAATTGGGAAAAAATGTTTGGCAAGTGATTATCCAAGGTTCCACTGTTACCACACAAGGGAACTATCCATGTGTAGCTAAATGTACCCTCTTAGAACAAATGTGTACAAAGTGATACATCAAATATAAAATGAAATAATAAATAAAACAGCATGTATAAGGTAGTCATATGCAAAAGGAAATTACATTCAACACAATAATGTGAAAGCAAGAATATGGATCAAAACAAAAGGAAATTTCAGATCACATTGCTACAAAACGCTAGACCAAAATCAAAAGGAAATAAGAACTTGATGAGCAAAATGAAAGCAACAATGAGTTTTTTAGATATATATAACCAGGCTCTGTCTGTCAGTATTCATCATGGACCATACCTTACTTGGCGGCATTGCCTTAGGTCCGGGCTTCTTTTTACCTATTTAGTTTTTAATTAAAAGGAAAATAAATTTTGGGGAGTGATCCCGGGGAGGTTTTCAGTTAAATTTACACATTTAATAAACTCATGTGCATAAAAATCCCCTTTTTCTGTCTAACCTTTCAGTCCTCATTGAGCTATAACCATGACAAAAGTGAGGGGAATTGATTTTAGGTGACATTCATTAAAATTCATTGAAACTCATGATTAAGTTGAGTAAGACTCCAAAACCATAACAATGAATTTTTTTCCTTATCATCACATAATGCTTTACTGAGTTTATGGCATGAATTACTTATGGTTTAATCTTCAGGTCACCTCAAATTTATTCCCCTCAATTTTGGCTTTGTGTTGATTTTTTTTGAGGATTTAAAACTCCAAAAAATACAAAAATATTTTCAAAACTTTATTTCCCCCTCCCTTCCCATTTTTGGGCTAGTTATGGCTCCCCTGTTTTGAGAAGGCAATTCCAGCCATGCAAGTTCAAAATTTTCTCCAGATCTGAAACAAAGAATTATATTTCTTTTTATGTAATTGGAGACTAAATGATGATATTTATTTATTCTGAAATTCCTAATGGCCACTTTATGTTAACACAGATATATCAATTTGTTCTACTATGAAGCTTTGAAACCCTTGGAAACGAGAATTTTTCAGGATTGAAAATCCAATAGAAAATGAAAAATAGATAAGAAAACACAGATTTCATAAGCACAGAAGTATGCATATCATCTGGTATGAAACCCAGATGAAATCAGAAATAAAACAAAGATAATTTCACAAATCCCTTTGAATTTAATCTCCAAGCCTTTTTATCTTCACTGTGTGATTGATGAATTCAAATATTTAGCTTGGAATTAACCCTCATCATTTTGATCTTATTGAAAAAGAACATAAAGGATTTTTGAAAATCAAGTTTTGGTTTGAAGCTGGTTGGGATTTTCATGGAAATAATTCATTTTGGATTAATCTTCAACAATTAGGGGGAATCAAATATGACAAAATCTACAATTGTGTAATTGACGGGTTTTCAAAATCCACCCTTTTTTTAAACATGTTTTATCTTCTCCAATAAAATCTTAGGACCCATCAATGATCAAATTTATTTTTTCATAATTGACTGGTTTCTAATTGTGGATTTTTTATATTTGATACCCCCTATTAAGAAGATTAATCATGTCAGTAATATTTATGTTAATTATTTGAGTAATGACTGTGTCAATCATTTTTCTAGAAGCTTCAGGTTGGAAGTCCTGCAATAGTTTGACATTTCAGAATCAAAAAAAAGACTTTGATGCTTTGAAACAAGATATTTAAATAATTTTTGAATCATCAAGATTCCTTCTCCCTTATCATTCTTCTTGGTTTCTGAAACATTACTCCCAGTAATTCTTCCCTCTTTCAAATACCAATAAATGTTGTTTAACTCCCTCAAAAGTTGCAAGCTTGATGACATCAAACTCATCTTTTCTTCAAATTTCTCACCTGTTCCAGTTCAAAAATTCCCAAACCATAGTGAGTTTTTAGGAAATCCAAAAATAAAAAGGACCTTTCCCTCATCACGTTTTTGACTATACCATCTTCATTATCTTGAAAAATTGAAATTAATTCTTTAACAAATCCTTCAATTTTTATATAATTGGGATCCCGATTTTTCAACTCTTGTAAATTCATCCTTGAGCCTGAATTTCTTGATGGGGTGGAAACCAAATTTTCCAATATGTGGAATAATCTATCTTGTTTGAATAATGATTCTGGCTTAAAATTTCCCATCATGTTAAATGTACTATAATCCAATGCCTTCAGTGATATATATGAAAAATATCTTTTATTCTTTTCATCAAGAACTTTTTTAATCCAAGAAGAGTATTATTGGGGAAATATAAAATGAGATGTCAGTCACATTCAAGGAAAATTTAGTATTGATAAGAATTCACTTGTCATACTAACCTTCATATATGTTTCTAAAATTTTCAGAAGTCCATTCATTGAGGAGAGCTACAGGACTTACATTTCTGAAAATATCAGGGGTGGTATGGATCATATTGAATGCTGCAATCTCTAATGTTCTTTTCGATTGATAAAATTTCTTGAAAGCTTCTCCTGATATAATTTTGTTCTTGTACATGTAGCCAACTTGTTGGAATAAGAGATTATGAAGCTTCAAGGGCAGTGCATTTCCTGTTTTTGTGATTTTCTTGTAATTATCTTTGAGTAATGGAATTTCATGTAATATACCACTCAGTTTATCAAGCTGACTATCCCAAACCTTTTGACTTGCCTTTTCCCTAATTCCAAGTCCAAGTCCCTTGGAAAAGCAGTTTTAGAAGAGGGCCAAGCAATCTTTTGTTTTTTTTTCAAAGGTCCATTCTCTCCTATACCAATATTTTCAATATCTTTTTTGTGTGACACCAGACCTTTCATTTCGTATATCCCGTCTTTTATCCCCTTCTGAATGAGTTTTTGGGAAGCCTCCAACTCGTCAATAGTTTGTGATAACTTATTGAAATCAGTTGTACTCATAGAAGATGGAAAATTATAGCAAAATTGATTTTTGATGCTCTGTAGCTGATTCTCCATTAAAATCTCATCATCCTTTATAGCATGTCTTTGATCTAGTAGTGAATCCCAGTGAAGATATTCATTTTTTGTAGAAGGGTATTTGTAGTGCCACACACATGAATAGAATACCTTAGCCCAGCTGTCTTTACTAAGATTGATTAGACAGTCTTTTCACTTAC
Source organism: Puccinia novopanici (assembly GCA_004348175.1). Lineage (NCBI taxonomy): Eukaryota > Fungi > Basidiomycota > Pucciniomycetes > Pucciniales > Pucciniaceae > Puccinia > Puccinia novopanici. The sequence continues at coordinate 6,575 of SMGU01010469.1, forward strand.
CCAAATCGGTGAAAACGGTTGACTTGAACTTATAAAATTTAGTGTTCTCTTCCAAAAAGTGTCTCAAATCTGATTCAGAGTAGGTCTCGATCGCTTTATCCTTCACCTCATCAGCCGTGAGATTCACGGCGCCCTCAACTTTGGCGCCCGTTCTTCCTGATGGGTTAGAAACACAGATTATCTTCGCTGCAAAAGAGTGCAGATCGCTATCAGTTTCGTTTTTCACCATTCCAGAATCAATAAAAGTGGAATTTTGCTACCATGCGGTAGTGTAGGAACGCAGTGACTTTGCCATACCAAGCCCAAAAGCAATGATTTTATAATCAGAAATCTCGAATTAACTGGCATGATCGAGTAAACAGCCACAATGTTACGGTTCAATACAGGGTTCAATAAGCAACGTATTTATCTCGGGGAGCGAAAGATTCAGAATGCTGGGTCGGTGAAAATGCCTAAATCTTGGAAGAAAAACATCCGCTTTTTATGCATTTGAGCAGACCTTGGGGTCACGTCATGTTTGACAGACGGAGTGTTGCGGGACCGTAGTCAATAAAAACAGCTGCTCTCGTGCGTTTGGGACACTAGCCCATACGGCAGCCAAGGAGCCCCAACGAAACTCGTTGGCTATACATATCTATGTTGAGAACCAACGCAGCACAGGATTAAGGATAGGACTCAGGCCTGTCTCGTTGACACGGTCACCTGCTCGCCGATGACTCTCGAGGCCTTGGGCTACATGCGGAATAGGCGGAATCAGCCGCGCAGCCTTTGGCGTTTCAGTGAGGCCAAGAAGGGCTTGTCCTTCCACCGGAGAAAGCTAGGTCAGTCACAACTCTGCTCGCAAAGAAAACTCTCGCTATACCTATGCCTCCGGCCAGATTACGTGGACAACTTGAGTTTAACAGAAGTGGCGATGGGGACTGATAGGTTACGAACACAAAGTTTTGACCACCAGATTGAACGGCCAACCGAACATCATCATGTATTGTCATCAGAGCACCAGCGGGAAGGAATCAAGCATGGGACTCTGGCATGTCTCACTGACACGGATGAGTGCTTGTGTAATTTTCTGATCGGGAGATTGGGCACACCTGCTGCGCAACCTGAATCATCCGCGCTGCATTTGATGCCTCAGTGAGACTAAACGGCTTGTCCTCCCACCGGACACACCGCCGCGTTGAAAGGTTTTATACCCTTGAGTTTCCGCCCCTCAATCTTGTGATAATAGGGGATGTTGTACATGCCGTATACTAGATGATTACAGTTCATGCACCAGCTTAATGTGATCTTTGCCTCCGTCAAGGTATGTCAGGGCCTCTAGGAGGACCTTGATTGAACTCGCTGCCAGTCTTCAAGGGCGCTTGATCCATTCCTGGTGTGGATTGATGTCACACTGCGCCGACAGATCTCTTTATGCCAATCGCAGGGAGGTGCATGCTGAAGACCCAAACTGAATCTGAGACAGTTTTGGCAGGGCATTTTTTTGTGAATCATTTTCTGGTCCCGGTGCTCACAATCAAGCCGCCTCAATTTCCTCCTACATAATTCACTGCGGATAGGCTTTTTTCCTAGCTCAGGTATGATATGCTACTTGGCCATGCGAAGGCGCAAGCTTATAAAAGTACTCTAGTAAGGACGCAAGTCCGAAGGATCGGGCAAGGCAAGGTGTGAGGAGTCCTGAGCTAGGAGTCTCATTAATCCAGGACTGTCAACCAATAGCTTCCCCTGGGGCTGATTGTTGCGGGTATAATTGAAACATGCATATGCATGTGCAAAGGAGATTGAGATATTCTCAACCTAAGCATACTCTGCAACCGGGTGTTGATGATGATTGAAGTTGAAACCCTAAACCAAACCTAATCTGTCGTAGTTAAATAGCCTGTTGTACCGCTCCTATTTCTCTTCATTCAGATTTTGTTTTTCCTCATCAACTCCCAACCTTTCAGGTTTGCTCGTCTCCTTGGCCTCGTACTCTCATGTAGTGTTGCTCACACACTCGTGGTTTCTCTCAAAGGTTCATCTCATTTCCTTTCTTTCTCTTTTCGTTATCTATCTTTCTTTTCTTTTCAAGAAATTCATTCAGATTTTGTTTTCCTCATCAACTCCCAACCTTTCAGGTTTGCTCGTCTCCTCGGTCTCGTCCTCTTGTGCAGTGTTGCTCACACACTCGTGGTTTCTCTCAAAGGTTTGCTTGTCTCCTCGGCCTTGTCCTCTCGTGTAGTGTTGCTCACACACTTGTGATTTCTCTCAAAGAAACTTGCTGTGCCTATAGTTTCTATAGATCTGTTGTTCTCAGAGCATCCCTAGCGGTCCTGCTATTGCGCGACCTGGATGCAGATTTGGCAGCCCGCGCCGCTTTTTGAGCTCATAGCGGACCTGCCACACAACCTGCCAAACGTCGCGGGGGTGGATGAAAGCTGCCAGAAGCTGCTACTCTGGCAGCTTTGGCACCCCACCGCACAAGCTGCCAAACCCAGGTTTTCATCAACCTGCCGTTGACTTTCCCCTTTTTTTGTACAGTGCCCGGTGTAAGACTCAAAAAGTGGTTGTTACACCCTTTTGCTGAATTTAGAAAGGGATGAATTGAGGAAGCCTCTGCCTTTCCGAAATATCAGATACAACACTCCCAAGCTAGGCTTGAAAGTTATGTAAGTGACAGTTTGTGTCTTTTAGACAACACACTATCACTATTGGTGAAGGGCTTTGATGATTCAACTCAGTATGACACTCAAATCTGGGAGTAATGACTCTGCCAGTGTTCGTAAATATGTGCAATAAATGTAATAATAAATTCCTTTAATAAGGTGCTGCAATAATAACTAAATAATAACTAAATAATATGTACTGGTGTTCCCCCTACAACTGATGTTGAGGAAGGAATGATTGATCTGATGGGATGATGAGATGAGAGAAAACATCTGAGAGGAGAGCCTCTTTATAGACAATTGTGAGCTATTTTTGCTGGTGAGACATGCAAGTGAGGGATTATTGCTGGTGGGAACAACCAGGTGCTGTGAAGGTATGATGTCATGCTGTGCAGGTTGTCTAGTAACCATGCATGTCCTCCACTATGATGTGACTTAAGCTGTGCAATGGATTGTTCTAGTTTTTCCATGCACCTATTATACTACCAACACATGCTTCTTGCAGCGCAGCTGCTTACCTGCCATGATGTCACCTCCACTTCTGCAATGCAAGGTACTTATCATGTGGAGCTTTGGACTACCACTGTATTTTCCACATGACATGCTCTAGTTTACATGAGGATCCTCCACCTTGTGCTCCACCATGCGTACAACATAAAAAAATAAAATGAAAGATATAAAAAATTGTGTACAAGCATATTCGTGTATGTACATGCTAAATATGAGTGAGAATTAAGAGAAATATGTGTGAAACCTGTAGTACATGTATATAAAATCCAGAAAATATTATAAAATAAAAAATTTAAAATTTTGTACCAAAAGTATACCACACCGGAAATAAATATTCATCACAATACTTTTCATTCCACAAGATCAACCACCACACTGGAAATCATTATTCTTCGTGAATCAATACAACATGAGTTGAAAAGAATGATTATGAGAAAAGATTTTGAAAAAAAAGGTTTTGAAATTTTTGAAAAATATTCAATTTTCTTCAGGTTTTGAGAAATGTTTAATATACATTTGAGGGACCCAAAAAAATCAGATAGTACAGCCTTGCATGTGATAAAAATGATAATAAATGAAAAATTTTGGAACCAAGATGTCAAGGAAAATTTAATATGCAACAAAACAGGTCCAAAAGTGAGAATAAAAATGAATTTTGCACTGGAATTAAATTTCACCACAACTTTTGGCTCTGTTTTTCTGGCCAATAAACTTACCATGCTACTTTGAATCAATTTTTGATTTATTATCATTCTTATCACATGCAAGGCTGTACTATCTGATTTTTCTGGGTCCCTCAAATGTATATTAAATATTTCTCAAAACCTGAAGAAAATTGAATATTTTTTAATAATTTCAAAACATTTTTTTTTTCAAAATCTTTTTTGATAAGCATTATTTGAAACTCATGTTATATTGATTCACCAAGAATGATGATTCCATTGTGGTGGCTGAACTTTTGGAATGAAAAGTATTGTATTGAATATTTATTTCCGGGCACTTATGGTGTTCAAAGCTACATAAATAAAAGAATTACATAAATTCATAAACACCAATTTGGCAGGGAACTGTCAAAATACATAAAACTCTAATTGACAGTTCCCAGGACCCCGGAATAGTCCAGAGGAACCGCCTCATGTGAAATCCGGCAAAATTGGGTTTTTGCTACCGGCAACAATCCGGTTTTTTAAGCCTGATGCAGCTTTTGCTACTGGATACATAAGCATGTCCAGAAAAAAAAAATAAAGATTAATGGCAATTGCTACCAGTGAAATTAGATACATGGCACTTTAATTTTCTCAATGAGGTGTATTTATGGATTCATTTTGTCTTTGATATTGCACTAAAAATGGAATAAAAACTGATAAAGGAAATAATCCATTTGAATAACCCGTAGTGTGCTAGAGTGAAATTCACATGGCCAAACCTTTCATTTTTTCTCTTAGATTGCTACATTTACATAAGGATGTATTTTTTTGGAATTTACATCCAATCCAAATAGATTCCACCGACATAAGCATGTTTTTGCAAAAAAAAAAATTGCTACCAAATGTCAAAAATTCATGAGAATCATTTGGCAAAAAAAAAGATGAATTGCTACCGCTTACATGAGCCGGTTGAGTAGGGGATTCCGGGGTCCTCAGTTCCCTGCCAAATTGGTGTTTATGAATTTATGTAATTCTTTTATTTATGTAGCTTTGAACACCATAACTGTACTCTCAAAAATCAAACAACACACATATCTTCCATAACACCAATATCTACAACGAATTCATCCCACAAAACCTCAAATACCAGCAACACCATGGCCCCAGTACCCCTTGGTCCTTCTCTCAAGAAAATTTTATCCACCACCACTGGTCCTCCCCAAAACACCAACATCAACGACACCCCAAAACCAGATGGGAAGAAAAAAAACATGGACATCAACAATGCAACAAAAACAGAGGGGAAGAAAAAAACTCCAAATGGTAAATCAAAGATAATAAGCAAATTTGTGTTGCTTTGTTGAACACCAGTTGTGACAGCATTGTTGGTATCAGTCAAAAACATGATCAATCCACCCCCACCCAGATAGACAGTCCACTTTTTGACCCAGTGTGACATGTCAATGCCCTGGGAAATGTCCTTGCGGCCCTCCAAAATTGGGGCAATCCACCCCTGGGGAGTTAGGGATGCTCTCAGGCATGAGCTCACTGAGGTGGAAGGGAGGAAGAAAAAACTTATGTTTTCTTCTTTTCAAAAATCATCTTTCAATCAACAATCAAGAATCAAGTCACTCAAAGTCATCAAATCTGAACACATCAAGACTCAAACAATAAAAAGGTAAAATTAACAAGCAACAACTTCTATCATCAGACACTCATTGCTTCATGGCTTCATTCACAGATTTGAATCACTAAAAAATCAAGTTAAGGAGGAGTTTTGTTGGACATAGTTGTGGAGGTTGTCAATCAGTCTAAAATTACTCAGTAATTGTTGCATGAAGCTGCTTTCCATGCATCCACTTTAATTAATGTGTTTCCTCATTCAGTGGTGAACTGGTCCTCCCCCACCTTAGTTCTGGTACAGCAAAATTCATTAATTGAACCAGATTACACAGCCTGTCCAATCATACTGTTTGGCACTAGTGTAAATGTTCAGAGAATCCTTACTGGTTGCTAGTTCCGCGAATGATTTGCTAGGTTAGCCCCATTTTTCAACCGCACCAGGGAAAAGCTAAGCCCAGGCTAAATTTGCATGGAGCTCCAATTTCAGCTAAGCATCATTACATCTAGCAACAGTTAGCAACAAAGCTAAAAGCTAGGAAAGCGGAAAAACAGCTACAAGCATGACTCCAAGTTAGGTAATTTCAGGGTTTTGTGGAAGCCGATGCAGTAGAGGTGGCAAAGTTAACTTAATTTTATTTAGTTTCAAATTTAGCTCAATCCAGAATTAGCAGAACCATATATGGATGCTCTCATTTTCAATATTCTCTGAAGTTGACACCTAGAAGTGTTCAAAACTTATTTCTGGCATTTTAGCCTTACTCCAATGCTCCTTGATTCCTGGATCAAATTCTTAATTGTATTGTTATAAGTCAATACTTCATTGTAACATCAATAAAAGTCAATGATAATGATATTGTAAAGCACAAAAGTCTCAGTGAAGAAGTTTTGATGAGTGTAAAAAGGGATGAATGAGGATGTCAGCTATGTGTATGAAACTTGGGGGAAGGTTGGAAATACCTCTTTAGGCTCAACTTACTTGATATACAAGTGTAGAAGACAGGGGTGACAGCTAGGCTGTGCTTACAGGAAGTAGAAATATAGAATTGCTAAGAGCAGTTCGCAAGCACTTGAACTGATTGGCTACTTGTCAGAGGTGGTGATCTTGCAGCAACTACTTTTAAGAAATAAGAGAAGGCTTTTAAATGGGAGGTTTAATAAGACAGACTAATATCCCAGTGGTAAAAAAATTGGTGAGGGGGAGATGGAGCACTACTCTAAAAGTAGGAGGAGTGAATTCACTGCACTATATATTTATGCAGGGTTGAATCACTGAGGATCCATCTCAAGCCAAAAGAGGCTACCTTTTATATTCTATAGGTCTCCCAGGAAGCTACATGGAGAGCCTATGGTGTGATTCACCATTCTTACATCAAATGATGCCATGATGGTGTCATATTTCACCATACTAGCTCAATTGAGTACTTCAATTCATTCTACGTCCCCATGACCTCATGCTGCATTGTTATAACCAATTGCATCATGTGTCAGCTATTTGAATAGAATGAAATGGAAAGAGTTCTCACAGACTTTTTTATGTGGAACTTTCTCATGTTTGCTCTAATTTCAATTATGTTACTATTGAAATTGTACTACAATATAATTGTATACAATTGGGATTGTATTATAATTGAAATCCAGCAGAAGTCTCCTCTCTCATAATAAGATTTGAAATATATGTACATATTTATTGTATGTGTTTCTTTTTGTATGTAACTATGATATGTACATATTTTACTTTTCAGTCTACAGTAATGATTATTCTTCAATACTGCTTATGGTTCTTTTGAGTTATGACAAAGTACCAGAAGGAGTGTGAATTTGAGGGTAGGCCCAGTGGGTAACCCTAGGTAAAATTACATGAGAAATCCATTTCTGGAATAATATTCAAGGATTTCTTAATATTGAATAAGATAAAATATTATTATTACAATGTGCAGTCTTTTGGATACTCTGGATTATCTCTAAGGCTGACAGAGGATACCTCTGCCTTTCTATGGTTCAAGAAACTAAGAAAGCCCCCAATCTTGGATCGGAAGGTTTAATAAAGTGATAGGAAAGTTTTATCAAGATACTACTGTTTGTTAGAAGTGGATTGGGTTTGGATAGATAGAACAGCGGTTTTGAAGATTGGATGAGCAATTATTGATGAGAGTGTGGGAATTGAACAGAGTTTGGTGTTTATAGAGGTTTTATCATTTAGGAGTTATGATGAGTGGTGAGTGATGAGATGGGAGGTGATATGTACAGTGTCCAGAAGTAAATATTCAATACAATACTTTTAGGGGCTTGGAGAAACGACTCCCAAAAATTGGATTTCCAACTCCCAGGACCCAGCGGACGTCCATTTCGGGAGTCAGCACTCCAATTCACACCTTGACTTTGGGAGTTGGCATTCCAATTTTGGCAGTTTTTCTTATTAAAAGAAATATTTATATCTCAATGATTAGCCACCCAAATACCCTAAAAATTGGAGGATATTTTGAAAGGCCCCAAAGAAATCCATGACAAATTTTAAGTGTGATATATTGTACAAAAATGAACAAAGAGGTGTGGCTGTCTTTCAGAATAATCTTCTACTTTCCCAATTGTGTGGTACACATAAACTCTGAGAGAGTGCCCCCAAGGGCCTAGGAATTTTTAAGATTTGAGTATAGATCCTGAAATAAATGTTTGTGTCCTCAGAAAATGTACAAAATTAATTATAGTGGTTATACATGTGTTTTGGGCACACATAACTTTTTAATGAGTGCCATCTATAGCCTGAAAGTTTTTAAACAGTGAATATGACCTCTTAATTACATTCTAAAAGATTTTTTGCCTTAGAAAACCTAAAAAATTAATTATAGATGGGTACACATATGCCCCTATGTATATTTAGTTGAAAAATAAAAAATGGTGGGAGTTGACTCCAACCCAACCAACTTCAAAATTTGGTGGAGAAACTCCGCCAGTTTCATGCGGAATGGGAGTTCTGACTCCCATGAATTTTATTTTATTTATTTTATTTGCAAGGCTTCCGACTCCCAAATGGGAGCCGGAGGCAGGCGTTTTTGGAGAAATGACTCCCAAAATGGAGGTCTGGGAGTTGGACCTCCATTTCTTGGGAGTTGTTTCTCCAAGCCCCTAATGTTAATTCCAAAAGATCAACCACCATCCTGGAAATCATCATTCTTGGTGAGTCAATACAACATGAGTTGCAAAGAATGATTATGAAAAAAGATTTTCAGAAAAAAATGTTTTGAAATTTTTAAAAAATATTCAATTTTCTTCAGGTTTTGAGAAATGTTTAATATAAATTTGAGGGACACAGAAAAATTATATAGTGCAGCCTTGCATTTGATAAGAATGATAACAAATGCAAAAAAAATTGAATCAAAGTAGCATGCCAAGTTTATGGGCCAGAAAAACAGAGCCAAAATTTATTTTGAAATTTATTCCAGTGCCAAATTCATTTTTATTCCCACTTTTGGACCTATTTTGTTGTATATTATATTTTCCTTGACATCTTGGTTCCAAAATTTTTCATTTATTATCATTCTATTCACATGCAAGGCTGTACTCTCTGATTTTTCTGGGTCCCTCAAATGTATATTAAACATTTCTCAAAACCTGAAGAAAATTGAATATTTTTTAAAACTTTCAATTTTTTTTTTTTTTTCAAAATCTTGTTTCATAATCATTCTTCGCAACTTGCGTTGTATTGATTCACCAAGAATGTTGATTTCCAATGTGGTGGTTGATCATTTGGAATGAAAAGTATTGTATTGAATATTTATTTCTGGGGTTTGCCACACAACCCCCAAAATTGTTTGCTCAACCCCTGGGACGTTGGCAAGACGTCTTTGAGGGGTCGCGCAACCAAAAACCACCAGGATTGGGGGTCGCGGAACAAATTTAAAAACAAATCTATTTTTTTTTCATAAATTTTTTGGGGGTCACAATGAGAGATATATTATGATACTAAGATTTATTCCTACATTTTTAGGGGTGAAGAATCTAGTGGTAAGATTCATTTCTACAACAAACCTTATTTTTAGACTCTTATTGGTGTTACACCTGATTTTTGGAGGAATTTTTTCAGGTAACAAATCAAGAGATATTGGGAAATTTCAAAATTTATTCCCAAGCTTTCAATGGTTAAAAAACAATGGTGAAATTTATTTTGGTTAAAGTTCAATAATTCTTCCTATTTGGGGGTGTCATAACTTTCTTTTTCCCAAATAGGAAGAATTATTGAAATTTAACCAAATCAAATCTCACCATTGTTTTTTTAACCATTGAAAGCTTGGGAATAAATTTTGAAATTTTCCAATATCTCTTGATTTGTCACCTGAAAAATTCCTCCAAAAAATCAGGTGTAACACCAATAAGAGTAGAAAGATAAAGTTTTTTGGAGAAATTAATCTTACCATTAGATTTTTCACCCCTAAAAATATAGTAATAAACCTTAATATCATAACATATCTCTCATTGTGACCCAAAAAAAAAATTATGAAAAAAAAGAGTTTTTTTTTTTTTTTAAGATTTGTTCTGCAACCCCCAATCCCGGCAGTTTTTGGTTGTGCAACCCCTCAGGGACGTCTTCCCAACGTCCCAGGGGTCGCGAAACCAATTTTGGGGGTCGCGTGTCAAACCCTCTTGTTTCTGGGCACTGTACCGATGGTGGCCAAGGAGGGTGTGTAACATTTGAGCCAAGGGGTTTGAGAGGTTTCTGTCCAAGGTGACCAGGGTTTAAATTGAGCCAGAGTCCATTCCTCCAATAATATTAGGTGATTCTGGCCTGAAGTATGATAAAAGAGGGGAAAAGATACAAAAAAGGGAAAAGAATAGGGGGGTTCACAATATCATTTTTTGCTTCTGATCCCTGTTAAAATATTGTCCAATGACTAAATTTTAGCTTAAAATCAGCTAATCAAATGACTCAACAAAAAAGGTGAGCCATGGGTACATGTTGCCCAGTTGTAGGTTCCACCAAAAACAGTCAAACCAGGAAGGATCTTTGTAATCAATCACACGGATGTGAGATGTAGAAAGTGGTGTGTAAGTTGTTTTAAGAATTTCTGATGAGCCTCATAAAACTTTCTGATGAAATCTTATTGTTAAAACCCCTAATAAAAGAAATGATTTTTAATTTTTAAACATTTAAGAATACCACAAAATTCAGGTTATGAATGATTTTCAATATTTTACCACTGAGTTTTCTAGTCACTGAGTTTTCTAGTCACTGAGTTTTCTAGTCACTGAGTTTTCTAGTCCTGCTAATTCCTCTGAATCTAAGTTGCCAAGAACTGTGTCCTTGGTAAATCTTGACATGGTGAAATCTGCTATTTCATCTGGAGGGTCCAGTTCAAATTATAGTTCCCAGACATTGAGTGACCAATTATCTAGCTTGAGCTCTGAAGACTCAGACATGTTGTTTGAAACTAAGGCAAAATGTGTATTTGAGAATGCTGATAAGCAAACTCAAGCTCAAAAGGCTTCAAATCAATCTATGGATTCTCCTCCTCCAAACAACATAAACTTGGAAGATTTGAGTTGACCAGCTAATCAAGGCATTCACTTTTTGCTTTCATCTGTGCAACTTTGTTGGGTAAATCCTTCTTGGGAGTGGGTGTCGCCTTCTCATCAACATTCAAATGAGATTTTTGGTGATGGAAATCCTGTGAATATTCTTAGAAAATGCTGTCCTGGTCCGAGAATACCTGGTGACCTGGATAAAGAGCCTGAAATTGAGAATTTAGAAGACTTTTTCCATGAATTAAGCTATGGCATGTCTGCTTGAAAAGCCACTTTGGATAGAAGCTATGAAAAAAAAGAATACTTCAAAACTTTTTCACTTAACTGGGATCTTGTGCCCCCACCAAAAAACAATAAAATTATTGGTGGCATGTGGATCTTGTCCAAAAATCTAAATGAAGCCAATGAATTTATTCTTGATAAAGCTCAATGGCTATGTTTTGGAAATGATCAACAAGACAAGATCCATGACTTTAAAAGTTACACTTTGGTTGGACGTGTTGAAAAATTCAAGGTCTTGCTATCAATCTCTCAGAAATTCCAATGGGAGGTTTTCCAGTTTTTTCAGGCTCTATGCTACTAACAAGTGATTTACAAGAACTGGTTGTACTGTGAGTGTTGATATGCAATTATTTGGTAAGATTTAAGGATATTCCTGTAAGAATTTAATAAGATTTAATTAATTAGTTCCAAGTGTTTAAAGCTTGTAGAACGTCTTCTCAACCTTCAAGGGAGGGAAATCCAGTGAGAACTATGAAGATTGTTCCTGCTGAGACATGCAGGGAATATTTATAGAGCGTAAGTAATAATCCTTACATGCAAGGTGGGCCTTTTACAAGGGTTGGATTGCAAATAACAACTCAAGGAAGTAGTTCAAATGTGCCTCAAAACTTGTACAAGTCACTAAAGAATGATTAAGGCAGACAATTGGCAGTGTAGATGATGTTGAATGTGTGATCCAGTGGCAAGGACACTATACAAATCTTCTGGGATACTTTTAATAACAATCCAGGGGAGTTTGTACAATAATATAAAGGCTAAATGCACTTTCTGATGGCCTTGGAGGGCTGGGGAAAAATACCAGAGGAAGCAGGTCCTTAAATATTATCACAAGTACCTCTGAGGCGCTCAATTGAAGCCTATAGAAGCTAGAGGAAGACTCTGAGGTGCTAAGAATTAATTAATGATTTCATAAATCAGTGCTATGGTGCAATCAGGCTATGCTACGATGCAACAAAGCAGTGCTATGAGGTTATTAAATTAAAGGGGCTATGTTTTATATAATGAGATAATAATTAGCTTCAGTTTATTTATCACATCATGGGAAATTAATATAATTTATTTCAATTTTAAATCCTTCCTTTCAGCGCTTTCAGGTATCTATGGATACTATAATAATATTAGGAGTTATTATACTTTCAATTATCAAGTTTTAACAACTCTAAAAATAAACTATTGCATATTTTGGGCGCATTAAGTATGATTTATTTTATTCTAATATTATGTTTAATGTAAAATATAATATTTAGAATAAAATATAAAATAAAAGGAAAAAATCAGACATAACACAACAAAACCTGGCAAAACCAGACAAACCCTTTAATACCAGACAAAACTAACTAGCTTGACTTTCATAATCAACATGAGATGTTCAAATAAGGTTATTTTAATCTTATTTTTATTTAAATAAGAAATAAATGACTATGACAGTATTAATGTGGCTATATTTATCAGGATAAAATATTGTACATGTTATGTGGTATATTGATTCAAGGATTATAATAGCTTATTATAGCTATTTAAATAGATTTTTTTTAACTACTTGGATAATATCATACATGGTCATATTATCTCTGTGGTTGACAATTTTGACATTGAAACAGCTTTTCTTCATGGTTAAATGGATGCCAAAGTTTATTTTTGTCAGGTTTCTGGTTTTGATGTTCCTAGGAAGACAATTGGTGTAGCAGCTAAATAAATCCCTCTATGAAATGAAATAAGCTCCTTGCACTGCAAGAAAAACTCAATCAACAGCCTGCAGTTGACATGCAAGTTGCCTTTGTGCACAAAGGCAACTTGCATGTCAACTGCAGGCTGTTGATTGAGTTTTTCTGGCAGTGTTGTATGTGGAAGAAGCATCTCTTAGACATTCTTTGTTGACTTGGACTTTTTCTGTTGATTATGCATGATGTTTTATTTTTCAATAAGGAGTGCACACAACAAAGTGAAGGAAAAGCCTGCTCAACATTTGTGGTACACTATAAAATTAGGGTATTCAAAATTGAAGCATAAAATCATAAAATAACGTACTTAAAAGCATAGTTTGATTTTTGGCAGGGGATTGTCAATAAAGTTTTATGCATTTTGACAGGTCCCTGCGAAAAAATTATGTGAAAAGTGATTATGATTTTATGTTCCAATTTTGAATACCCTCAATGGACATCTGACAATATTGTTGAGCATCATCAGAATTATGTTGACAAGAAACTACAGGAATTCAAATGAAGAGGCCTCACTTACCTTGTGAATTAGTTGGTTTTGCTGATGCTGAATACCCCATGTCCACTCGTGACAAGCACTCTAACACTTGTTATGTGGTGATTTTTCAAGAGAATTGGTGTGTTGGAAGTCAAGGAAGCAATCTTTAATGGCTCAATCTGTGGGCCTGTGTCTCTAGAGTGACAGCAGGACACAAGTTGATTTGTTAATTATAGTTGTATTTCCTTAAAGGGACAACTATATAACAAGGCTTAGAGGAAAGGAGGATGAAACTCTTTTTATTCTTTTATGACTCTGATAGCTCCAAGACTGGAGTAGCTCTAACATTCAACCAAAGGGACTGGAGCAGCTGAAGAGCAACCTCCTCTGGATAAATTACCAGAGGGAAATCTGGTAAGCTGATAATTGTTTCCAGACCAGTCCAGATTTCTTAGCCACAAGCAAATCTCTGTAAATGGAGAAACCTATGTGGTTTGTTTGATGATAAAACCACAGAAAAACAAGAGGAGAGAAAGAGAGGGGAAAGAAACAAGTGAGTAGAAGGAGTGTTTCAAAAACCACCCAATGAGGAGAAAAAGAAAGAGAAGAAGAACAGATTAACAGGATAGGTGAATTAATGATAAGTGATAATGACACTGGTTGAGTGGGAAAATGACTTAGCAGTGAAGGGACCTCTGGTTTCCTGGTGGGTGATCTGTTGTCATTCTGGTTTGTTTCTTGCCTGAGGTTGAAAATCTTCACTGGGTCTGGTTGACTCTAAGTGGTGGTAAACTTCTAATTGAATATATTCAATTTGGCTTTTTCTCTAGAAAATCCACTTTGTTTAAACTTTGAATATATCAGGCACACAACACAATTATACCACACCTCATGTAATGTATGTACATGGGTATAAAAAGAAGGAAAATCTTATGAGAAGAATCAGTTTAATTGATGAATATTTCTTGAAATGATAAAAAACTCTTTTCAGAGAACAATGCAATTGCAATAAATTGGTTTAATTGAAATTGAAGCCTTTTGGAAAGGCTTACTTTCCCTAAGGCTGACACAATCCACTACAGAGGCCAATTTTATTGCTATCAATGTGTGTGCTAAGAAAATTTGATGGCTGAAGAACTTTCTCATCAACATGAAGAGTCCAGTTGGTGTTCCTAAGTTATGCAATGATAACTTGGGGCAGTGATCATTAGTCAAGAACTGTGCCTTTCTGAGAATTCCAAGCGTATTGAAATTTTCTATCAATATCTCAGGGACATAGTTGCCAAGAATCAACTGAAGATTGAAAAAATTTCCACTCAAGACATGATTGCTGGTATTATGACTACACTACTTGGTGCTATCAAGGTGGCTGGTGCACAGATGCAGTTAAATCTGATGTGTGCCAATTAAGGAGGAGTGTCGTGTTATAATTGGCACATGCATATTCAAAATGTAGTTTATTGGTGAGGTTTCATCTTGTGTGCCTTGGAGGTCTCAGTTCTCATTTCTCAGTCAGACAGAAGCAACAATCACAAGTCATTGAGGAAAAACATATGAGCCTACCTGGTCAGGGGTACATCACCTCAAGCATTTTATAACTTTTCTGTGGCCACCCATCATATAGAATAAAGTCATGTGGTGTTACTGATATTTGAAATAGGTTTAGGCCCTTGGGAGGACTCATTCAACATTTATGTGTGCTACATTTTTGGGAAAAGTAGACCATTGCCCCAAGTAGGTGTACATGTCCATGAGCAATGGATTGCATGTGCTGAGACAAGCAATCATTTAGAATACACTCAAGGTGTCATATACAATGCAAAAAAAATACTGGCTCAACTGCCTGTAGGTGACAAGCAGAAAGTCCAAGGAAGCTTGTGGTTATACTCAAACCTTTCTCCACGAGTGCTTTGACCCAGCTTTGATGAAGTGCAGTCACTGTGCACACTGCTGAGTGACTGTGCCAAAAAATCTACATATGCAAACAGGTGGATTTTGGATGACAGGTATAGGCTGGAGCATGCTGCATGTCAGCTACAACCAGTTGAGCAAGTTTTCTTTTTGCAGTGATACTTATTGGTTTTAGGCCCTTTGGGGCACTCATCCAAAAGTTATGTGTACCACAGTTTTGGGAAAGGAGGACATTGCCCCACACACATGCGAACATGTCCATTACCATTATTGTTATTTTGATAAGGCCACAAAGCACATAGATGGAGTCCAAGGGGGACCACTGTTTTTTTTTTACAAAGCTTGAGGACCGTGGTGGGGGCACTCATTCAGAAGAGTACCACACATGTTGGAATAGTAGGAGACTATTCCAAAATACCGTTCCGCCTCTGTGATTGATTGTGTGCATGAGCTTGGGCCACTAATTATGTAGCCTATCAATAAGGGTTATGCTCACTTACAAATGTTAAGGCCTGTGGGACACTCATTGCAAAGATGTGTACAACTTGGACACTTAGTAACTTGGCACAAAGTGGTGTGTACCAGCTCCTCCTCAACTTTTGAGCATAGAACCAACCTGCAAACAGGGGAAACATGTGGACCCTCTCGATGCTCCTAATGAGATAGGTTATTGGGACTCCTTCTTACATTCCTTTTTTTTTTTGATATTTTTGATATTTTTGGGAAATGTTGGGAGGTTAATTTAGTGTCGCAACTCCTGTGGAGAAGCAAGAGGACTTGGCACAGCACCTCGTAAATTCAACATCCTCAATGTCATGGGAGTTGTTTGTCCAAAGCCTGGGAGTGAATTTTCTAAGGCCGTATATATAATTACAGGAAGAAAGCAAATAACAAGAGCATTTTTGTTCTGCCCCACCTCTCTTTGTTGCTGTGTGCTTGCCAACCCCACCAACTCCAACTCCAACAACAAAAAAAAAAAGGCGATGAAATCGTAATAACAACAGAATGCAGGAGGGATGATATAAGGAAGAACAGGATGATCATTATCTGAAAAAGAAGAAGAAGGGAGGATAGTTGATGTTGAATTTTACGTGAATTCTTCCACAATATTCAGCGTAGTGATGACTTCTTTTTGGAGGACGACGAGCGAGCTAGGCCCGTCAAAGTAAGTCTAAAAAAGGGGGCACAAGAGATCTCACGTGAGTGGAGAAGGACCAAGGATTGAAAGAGGGAAAAAGAAACGAACCTGGATAGCCGTTCCGCCGGAAAGGGAGCCCAGAAGACACGAGTCTCTTCTTCCGGGATAGGATGCGGAAGAGGAGGAAGCGGAGGAGATGAAACGCATGTCCCAGAGCAACACGCTACCATCGGGGTCCGAGTGAGGATAGCTGAACAAGTAGTCCCTCAAGCTCCCCTGAAAGAAAGACCCCAAGAAAGGCAAAGTGCATCAGAGAGACAAGAAAGAAAGAGAGAGGCTTTGCAAGGGCAAGGCAGGGGACTTACTTTCCGATGACACTTCACTAAAGGCTCTGCAGTCCCTGTTGTCGTCGTCCCCAAAGAGGTGGAGCTCATCCCGAAACTGATCACCGGCCGAGCCGCCGTCCGCAGATCACAATACCGGAACTGTAATCCATAAAAAAGAAAAGACATATCAATCAGCAACGTGGGCCCGCATGTTAGCAAGAGGATGCCTCTTACTTGACTTCCTGGAGCCTTGTTTGCCGTAGTCACCATAATGTTATCACGCGCTATCGGACTAAAAATAGATAATCAAACAGAATTAGGCTCTGTCAAACACTCAAGAAGAATGCGAGTCACGACCGACTTTGCCTGGATATCAAAGATACGGGTGTTCTCCTCGAGACAAAGAGTATGATTAAAAGCCTGGGAGAGATCGGTTGCGAGAACCTACACAAAACACAAACAAAAAGTCAGCACTGGACGTAAATAAAACGGAAAAGTCTATCCAAAAACGAGTGCAAGATTTTCAGGGAAAAGAGAGAGAGAGAGAGAGAGAGACGGAACTTTTCCATCATGACTACCGGACAGGACCCAATTGCGATGTTCTAGGAGACACAAGGACTGGATAGGACCGGAATGAGAGACGGGGATTTTGACCACATCTTTGCGATGAACGACGTGACGTTTCTTGCTTAGCGAATGGTCGACTTTCCATAGGGCGAGGAATCGATCCTGGCCGGCAGTGAGGAAGCTTGTCAGGGCCCTTGCTTGGCCAGCTGTGCATCCACCGGCTGCCCTTGAATCCTCTGTTGTATGCTGGTTGGCTTCCATCGATATCCTTGATGGCGCTAGACACGTCGCTCGAACTCCATTCTCGTGGATCGGATCATCCAGTAAAAGTCGGTCAAAGGTCATCACTCCCTTCTAAGAAAAAAAAAAGGCACAATTTGTTAATTAAACAGATGGGGAAAGAGGACCACTTGATCCGATAATGCAAGATGCTCAACTTTGGAATTATGGATCTTGACCAAGTTAACGTTGGAATTGTGGGTATTCTTGGCAGACGTGGAAGTCCTTGAGCCGACGATGAGGGTAAGAGAGCGAGGAGAGTAGCAGGCCGAGTCGACGATGTCGGTTGGGGAGGCGCCGGAGCGAACCAGTTCAACGTGAGGACTGTTGGTTGGATCCCACGTGAGGATGTCACCTCGCATTGAGACCGCGAGGTAACGATCAAGGTTAGTGTGCAGAAGGAGACGTTTTTTGGCGACCCCGAATCCCATGTGGCTGAAGTTACGCGGGTTGACGACCGCAAATCCGGTAGGATGGGATTTTTCTCCTGTATTGACATCCTGCTTGACCACCTTTGTTGTGCGCCCCGCAGGCTGTTGGTCGGCGCTGCGGGTCAGTGTCTTGAGATTTTCAATCTCTGCTTGCATCGCTTTCAGTTGGGACTGTAGCCGGGCATACTCGCTGGTTGATTGGCTGCCGGTCTCAGAACCTGATCGAAGGCTGCGATGGCTTTCTTGAGGGTAATCGGCCGCGGAGGAGGTGGCATGGTTGTGATCATTTGAGGGCTCGGCGGTGCGTCGAGATGCTCCAGGACAAGGAGAGCCATGCGAGGATTGGACGGGCCGATGGTGGGAAGTACTGCGACCACGTGTTTCTGCTGATGGTTCTCGACGAGACTTCGCATTCTCCTGCAAGACTTGCTGAGCTGGATGATAATCAGATACTAGCTCTTTGCAAGCGTCGCTTTGGCGGCTGTCTCGAAATGCCTCAGTGATTGCAACCGTGCGAGAGGTGTGTTTCCGAATTGTCAGCGTATCACTAAGAATGATCCATTTCAAGAACCCAAGACAGCCCTCCGAAGGGTTTAGGTAGACATCGACTGGCCGCAGGATCAGACTTCGATCAAAAGCTCTTCTGATATTCTTGGGGAATTCCGAGAATGAGCCGTGGATGTTACACATGATTCGAAGAGGATGGAGTGAGATGGGACAGGCATCAATGATCAGGTCGGTAATTGGGTCATTCGAGAGCGCAGGAAGTCGACTGATACTGGTCAAGATATTCTCCCATCCAGTACTCTTGGTGATCGCCGAAGCTCTCCGGCCCTGTTTGGCCAGAACGTTGGAAAAGACAGCCGAATCATCGTACAAGTTTCGAAGGTCCTTGCGAGATGCCTCCCAGAGTCGGAAAAAGGTCGTCAAGAAGTCGTTCAAAGTTCTTGGCAAGTCGGCCACGGCATTTTCATCAAGAGACATGGGCAGTGGTTCAAACGGCCAAGATCGATGAATTTTGGGGTAACTTCTTTGCTGAATGTCTATCGGTGGCGTTACTGATCGTTCACTTGATCTACTACTATCACGTGATACCGATGCCGATGTCGAGGCCACGGGGTGCGATTCATCGACCGCGGGGGCTTCGGAAGAAGACTCCTTTGAGTTAGGAACCACATGCAAGGTCAAGTGCTTCCGATCCCATGAAGAGTCAATTACCGTCTGGTTCTTGATTGACCTGATTTTTTCTAACTTGTAGTGAAGACGATTGAGAGAACAAGAAGGATGATCGCTCTGGCAATTTTCCGGAATAGGGAATCGGACAACCTGGAGGGGTAGATCAATGTCCTCTGGCAGGACTGGTTGATCGTCTTGAGTCTCGTTTAATGGCGAAGAGGGAGGGAGCTGAGGAGAGCCAGGCGCAGAGTCCAGTTCGATGTCCCTACATTTTGGCGATTCTGGGGAAAGAGGCCTTGCATTGAGGGCCTCCTCTTGGACCTTAGCCCGCAAGGCCTTTAACACTCGAACCCCAGGAATGTAGTGGGTACTGAGATGCAACGGCCAATTATTACATTCACGGAACGGTTGACCATGAATGAGTTTTGCAGCTTGCTTCGCCACAAGCTTATCGACTGTCACTCGGAGATCAATTAGACCTTTTTGGCGGCGATGAATTCGAAGAGATGTTCTGTTGATCAATCATTAATTCAGGAAAGTTAGCTGCTAAGAAACGCTCGGATTGATGGCGGGCGATAAGAATCAAAATGGCATGAAATTTCAAACCGAAACTAACATCTTTCCAAGTGGTTCAAAAGTCTGCCGGATAAAAGCTTCAACTGCCGGTTTCTTAATCTGAGGAGGGAAGGATGCTTTGATCCAGACGGCCGTTGAGCGATTCTTGTGACGAGGAGGAGGAGACGGTTGGACAGGAGACTTCAAGACCACCAAAGGGCTGGTAGGACGTTGACTAGTCTCATGATTGGCAGGATGGCTCATCTTGCTGACTCGGTCCCACAGAGGTACCTGAAACCAAATAACACCATCAGTCTACTCAACTATCGCTAGGTAAGGAAAGAGTTGAATGGTCAAAACACCGACATCCTCTGAAGCAGAATCTTCAGTCTGATCTGCCTGCTCATCGAGTATCATTGCCGATTCACTCCTCGAGCCACAGGAGGCTGCTTGACTGTGGCTTCGGCCAACCTTTGTGATGATGAAGCAGGCTGCAATAACATTTTGTTTATGTATTTTTTTTGTATTAGAATTGGTCCAACTTTGCGGCAGGTTTAAATAAAAAAATAAACTCACTGCCATGCTGAGCTCCTCATCTTCCACAATCACGACAGATTCATTTTGGCTAGAGTCATGCATTGCCTGTGGGTGACCTTTGGGGGAGAATCAGATTCGCATGGCGATTGTGCCGGTTTCTTCGATTGAGAAACAGAACCTCTGGGGCTTTCTGGTGATGGCCGATCCGGCCGCGAGACAGATTGGTGCAGGGGAGGGTCCTGGTTCCGCGTCCCGGGCAAAGTCCGATGGATGGTCAGAGATGTTTTTGGGTAGCTAAATCGAGCAGGGACCTCGAAAGTGCGACGGAATAAGGCTTCGCGTGCAGCGCTATTCTGCTCGAAGCTAATCGCCAGGACAATCTCAATGAACTTCTTCTCGCGCACGAAGCTCATGATTTCCACCTCTGAGCTGGTTAGACAAAATGAATGGATGAGATGGGTAAGTAAATCTGAGCCTAAATTTCAATAGTGCCATAGATCTATTCCTACTGACATAGCACCAAGATAGCCAAGGGTGTCGGAGATTAATTGCGGTATCTTCTCGCGAGTGCATGAGGAACGGACGGCACCAGAGGCGAAAACCTGATAAACCGGGCTAGGTTGATGGGACTTTTTGGGTAGAGTTAACTCGAGGCGGCTGGCTGAAATGGGTCGCGGTGATGATGACTTGCTTTCTGTTCGCAGGTTGAGTGACAGGGACTCTTGGGGCTGCTCGGATGGGACAGACTCTGGCTCGGGCGGGCTTTTGTCCGAGACAATCCGGCAAATATTTAATTTCTTTGAAGAGGGGCCTTGAGCTGGAGCTTCTTCTTGGGCGATCGCTTGCTCCGGGTGGGAAGGGTGTTGTGATGATTGGGGATGGGGCGAGCTGGGGGCAGGCTTCATTAATTAAAAGCGTGTTGTAGTAAGACATATTAATTCCACTTTATTCCATAACAAAAGCGAGAGGAGGAGAAAGTAAAGAATGGCACACCAAGGGAATGTCATCAAGCGGATCGCAAGACAACATGTCGACAGGTTTGAGATCGGGGCTAGAATTGAGCTGATCAATTTCTACAATATCGGGCGATTTGGCTGGCGGGTCACAAGAGAATGTGTCAAGAGGTTTGAGATGGGGGCTAGATTGGAGGGGATCGGCAAGGTCCATGTCGGAGCATTCACAGGTCGCATCTGGCTGAACAGATGGGATTGGTTGTTGGGAAGTCTCGTCAGAAAGGTGATTCCTACTGCTGTGGCTCTCGAGTGGCTGGGAGGGGCCAAGCTGAGGATCAGAGGGGACTTGATATTTTTGTCTGGGGGATTGGTAGTACTCGAAAGCAACCAGGTCGTGGTCTCGGTAGTGGTAGGCAGAAGGCACCCTGAACCGCCTTATCGAGCAGGCCTTTCGTGCGGCACTCGACCGCGTGAATGTGATTAGCAGGGCGACTTTTAGGCACCGGTGGCCTTCGAAGAACAAGATTTCTACATCAGAGCTAAAATTGGAGGAATAAGAAAAAAAGTCAGCAACACGGTAGCTCAGGGACGTTCTCGGGCAGAGGTACCACAAGCTCAGATGTGAGGAGAACTAACATGCGTCCGAGAGGCTCTAGAACCCTGTGTGCCATCTTGATCGTGTGGTCACGGGTTAGGGAATGGTGTACAATGGCTAGGGCCACAACTTGGCAGGAGCGAGAGGATAATCTGTCTGACATTTTGGATCGATGGGAGTTACTCGGAGAGGATGGTTCAACGGATGACATCGGATCCGCTTGTTTGGCTGGTGGAGGAGGGTTCTTCCCTTGTGTTTGACCGTGAGAGGTTAGTAATGGTGGTGAGTTCAGCTTCTCGGCTTCGTCGCTCGGTGGTGATTCATCTTGTGTATGTTCATTATCAGGCGGAGCATGTGAGCCGGATGACCGGGAGGAATCCTTGCCGTTGATAGACTCTTCGTTCTGATGACCATTATGAGCGGCGACATCTCCGGTTTCTGCAGAACGTTCGCCAATCTTTTGGGCTGATCTGGTCTGAAAGGTTGAAGCAAAATTTAGCTGGAGGAACGTGCGTCATTTGTGAAGAAGGTGCATCGACAGACATACTTTGTCATCACTCTCATTGCTGGGTTGAGGATGGGAACCGGAGGGGTTGGAATCGTGTGGCGGCGAATTCAAGGATGGCGGCTTTGCATGATTGATTTCCGCAGCCACTGAATTTTCTGTTTTATATTGTAAGGGAAAAACAAAGAGTACATTGAGTTTGAGAAGATTAATTGTTGGCGCTCCACAGAGAACTTCCAAACTCACCACAAGACGATTCTGGAGTAGCCAAAGATGCCAGATTTGCTGGGTCGGGAAACTTGGCATACACAGTGAGACGTGTGCCCTTGTGACAGAATGGAGGAGGTACGCCCAAGCGACGTTTATAGAAAGCAGCCCGGGCCGAACTGGCTTCCTGGAAGGTGACAGTCATGATCACTTCTGTTGCTTTTTTACCCATCATGAAGTAGGCTATCTCTGTGGCCGTTCTGAACAAAAAAAAAGGGTGAGAAATGTTCTAGGTGAAAACGGAAGAGAAACTGTCTCTGGAGGGCTCACATGGTGCCTATATCTCCAAGAATGTCGGTGATAAGTGGGACGAGATTTTCCCGTGTTGTAGTTTTATTGACCACACCGCTTACAATGACTTGATTAAAATAATTTGTGGTGATTTGAGGATGAGGGACCAATGCGGGGTCACTGGGAGCTGAAGGACTGGTCTCTGAGGTGGATGTTGATGAGGTGTCATTGCCATTGTCCTGCTGAGGTTCATGAGATGGACTGGGGTGTGAAGAGTGGTGATTGTGATCATCATTCAGTTTAGACCTCTTCGAGGGGGGGTGGGCGTCGTGTTCTTCGTCTCGCCGATCAATGGAAGACTGCTGTAGTTGATGAGTGATAGTATGAGAGACGCTAGTATGAGGGGAGGAGGGGCTGGTTTCCAGGGTTGAATGCATGATGCCAGGTATCGGAAGCGTTTGGTTGAATGATTGAAAGGTACGCTTGAAATTGTTGAGGGGAGGATCCGCTGGGTTGGTACGGATGTTTGCTTGGTCATCTGGGGCTGGAGAAGGGGTGGAGGGTGAGGCCAATCTTGGTGGGTCATGCTGGGATGATCAAGGCCTGAGAGGTGAATGGGCGGAATGAAATGGTTTGAAACAGGTTCTTTTTGAAAGGTACGGGATGGAAATTCGGACGTGTTTCAGATTTTTTTATTTTTTATTTACAGAAGAGCGTGTAGGTAAGTACAAGAACATTTTTATTGGTAAGGGCAGCAAAAAGAGAGAAGGTGTGAGCAACTTACCATCAGGCAAGTTTGACTGGAAACTCGACGGTTGATAAGACGGGAGGAATGGTGTGGTAGCGGGGAGTTGAGAGTTTACTGTGGGCAGAGAGCGAGGTTGAGATGGATTAGTTTTATGACGGTCATGAAGAGGAAGAAAAAAAGAAAGAAAGTATTGAGACGGTAAATAAGAGGTAGGAGACAGAGGGGAGCTGATGAATGTCATGCTGACCAATAGGACAATACTGGTGAGCAGTAACGGCAGGATGATCGGGCAGACGAGTCTGATTGGAGGGATGAGAGGATCGTGTGGGACGGTAACAAGAGGCAGGACGGGGTCGGGGTGGTGGAAGACGGCGGTAGGAGTATCTGTTATTGCCATAAGTATAATCCTGTTTCTGGTTGGCATGCTGAGTATGGAGTGGCTGATGAGGCTGATCAACCAGCACTGGAGCCTTTGCGGTAGCTGGTCTGATGGCAGGTGGCTCGACCGGGCGACGGAGATGTCGGGGAAGCCAGCCGGATTGTTCGTTGGGCTGGGCGTCCTCCCTGGGCTGAACGGTGATGGCTTGAGATCGGCTGCCGAGGTAGACTGGGGTGCGATGAGTGCTGCGATAGTGGGTAGTCGGCTGTCTTTCAGGTGGGAGTCTGTTGCGATCTGGATGGTCGCTAAACATTTTTTGGGTTGTATTTTTTTATTTTTTTTTTATTTTTTCTGAGTTACCGACTGCGACACTCGCCGTGTTCACGTCAGCCGGAGACCGCGACCGTCGCCGGACCGAATTCCCGGCGCACACTAGCGGGGCTGGAGTCGAACTAGAAAACACCACCGCAATTACAATACAAAATATTACACAAATATGTATCATACAGCATCAATCTCCTGATTAATACAGCTAGTCCAACAACGCTTGCGGATTATTCTGCCGAGCATTCGGGCCGATTATTTTTTTGGTTTTTATTTTTTATTTGCCCCCGAATGCGAAGACTCACGGATTTGTAT
>SMGU01010471.1:0-14655 GCA_004348175.1 Puccinia novopanici
ACTACGACCTAAATATAAATGAAATAAATAAATGAGTACACATAGATCATCTCATTCCGTGTTTTCGTTTCTCTTACATAAAGCTATTTATTGATCGTTATCTGTTTGTGTGTTTCTTTGTGTGTTGTTTTTGGCCGTAGTGGGGTTGGCGAGAGTATAATAAATGGTGCTAGTGCTAGATAGACCAGGGGAGCGCGGGGAGAGAAATGTTTACATGTGGGGGGACCCTAGTCTACTGCACATGTACACATACACACAGGATGTGTTTCTCAAGACATCATTAATATACACTTGCATGCACAAAGATGTTTGTTGTACTTTCTTTCGTGTCCATTTACCATACACATAGTATTTGCAACCAAATCCCATTGGTTCCAAGTTGGGTTGTTTGTTTCCGCTGGATGTGCTTGAAGAGAATGAATTGATTGACTCAAAAGATGGTGATTGAGAAGAGCAGGGTATGGGCTTGTGAGTGTATGATGTATCTCTGGGCACCACATCAGCATGTCGCACAGGCCTTGATACACTTGTTGCAGTCAATCATGATGTTTTTTTCAGGACGGGTCTTGGGGTGTGAGGGTGTGTCTTGCACTTCTCCTCAGTGATACACAACATCCTGTCGCCTTTGGGGCACAGAAGAAGGAGGATTCCTGGCCTCCGACACAGCTCATCCACGCCGCGATTTTGGGCATCTGACAAAAGCCGTCATGCATGCCTCATCTTCTCTCATGCTCCCACAGAATGTTCAGGGTTGATTGATGGTTGCATCTGGCTAGCTTCAGTCAATGGGTTCACTAGCAACCTCCCAGGGAGATTGAGGGTTTTGGTTATAGTCCCTGTGCTTGGCCTCACTACAAAACAAACGAGTATACCTTATTACATCATAAAAAAATATCTCACATGAGAGCACAGTGCAAGCTTTGAAGCTAAAATACAACTTCCTATTGAGTTTTTTTGTTTGTTCTCAAGTGATCATAGCTATATATTAGTTGGAATTAATCAAACACAATGAATCTCCATTTTCATTGAAAGTCCAGTATAACCTTTTTTAAAACATATCTGGCTTGGTACTCTTTCCTAGGTTCACTGCACCAGCTTGTTCGGATTCAAATTATTTGAGGCAAGCTTGTTTTATGATTTATTGTGGGATATGATGATGCTGAATGGGTGCTCTTTTGCGCTTATGAAGGTGGTTATTTTGGTCCAGACCAAAATGTTCACTTTGGATGGCAATCTTGCTCAATTGTAATAGGGTCTTTGACACACCACCCACCCAGTTTGAAGGTGCAACCCACCTTTCTGTCCCTACAAAGTTGTTCCAAAACATCCCATATTATCAAAGAACAGCAAGAATTCAAAAGAATCCTGGATCACTGGAGTATTCTACTACCAGCACCATGCCAAAAGTGAGGGAAATATATATGTTAGGTGACATTCCGTAACATCCATTGAAACTCCAGAGTGACTTCAGTGATACTCCAACATGCTACAAATGACCCCTTTGTTTTTATCAGGGAGTCATATCAATATCTACTGAGTTTATGGCCTGATTTGATTATGGAGTTATCTTCATGTCTGAAATATATTCCCCTCAATTTTGGCATGGTGTGGTGATTTCTATAATTACTTTGAATGAGTCTTTTTTCTGTACCATCCAGGATTTGTCAAGTATGTATAAAAAGTCTGGCTTACTCTTGAACCTTGGTTTGTCAATGCTTGGACCAAAAAAATCCCACACTTCTGGAATCAAATCCTCACACACATACATCAAAACTCACCTTCTTGATTCTCCATCCAGTCTCCCTGAAGTGGTTAAGCTCATTATGCTCGCTCTCCAAGAACAAAATCACAAAATCAAATTCCAGTTCCATAAACAATAAAAAAAGGCTTACAGAAAATCAACAAAATCTTTGTCATCTGTCACAAGAAGATCTCCCACTACACTATCCATATTTCTCATGCTTGTTTTAAATCTATTGAACTTGATTTAAATGATAAATGTAACCAAGCCCAGCACATTGTAAGACTCAAAAGAGGTTGTAATATTCTTTTTCTGAGTTTAGAAAGGTATGATGGAATTGCAAGCTCTGCCTTTCTTTTCTGTCAGAATACAAGACCACCAAGGTAAACTTGTCAGCTTTTATTAATGTGATAGAGCATGTGTTCAAGATGAGTTGTTTGATTGAAGTTTTTTTTTTGAAAGCTGTTGATTAAAAGTGAAGTGAAAGGGGTATTTGATTGAGAAGGGTAAGTGGAGAATAAAGAGTTTTATGAAGGAGTGTGATGAGGTCATTGATGAAGAATCATAAGGGGAAAAGATGTTTGACAGATACTTTAACCAGGGATTGAACTGAGGACCCCAAAGAAAATGGTGCTCTGGGAGGGAATTGAACCCAGGACCTGGTGAGTTATTCTCTTTGTTTTTCTTTTATAAGTGAAGATAAGACTTGTTTATTTATATATATTTCTGAGATAAGGGTGATAAGAAAATATAAGACAGGTTCCCAGCTGAGAATAGGTGCTTAAGTAGTTGTTGACCAGTGCCCAAGGTGTGAGGTGATGGTATGTTGGGATACAAATGGGAGGCAGAAGGTCTCCTCCTTATATGGTAAAATATGGGGGGTTTTAGCTGCAGGGAAACATGAGGAGGTATTTTAGCTGGCTTGACTGCACAGCCTAGCACAGCTTTGAGGGAATATTGCTATATATACATCATGCAATCCTTTGATATGCAAACAGAATGAAAGGAATTCAAAATGAAAATGGCATAACTTGTGGTTTGAAATTTGTAAAATGAATTCAATTTATATATGCATACAGCATACAATATGGGTGATAACGAATAATAAATACCCCCAAAAGATGACATCTGATCATTTCAGGCAGAATAGAGACCAAAAATCAATTTTGAATACCCCAAATCTGTGTCTCAAAGGCATGTTTATTTGGCCTGTTTTCTAATTCAATCAATCTTCCAGACAGACAAATTTGAAGAAGCCTTGGACCCACCTATAGGACTTTTTTGTGGATAGGTGTTTCTCACGAGAGGTCTGCCAAGCATCCCCAAACAGACAATTGGCAACAGCCTCTCATTATGCCCTCTGTCAGATGAAAAAGGTCCAGAACAAGGCCAGCCCAGCTTGTCCAAGGATCCATTAGAATATAAATTATCACAAGTCCCACCCTGGTGGGAGCCTATGGTGCTGTGTAACACCTGTGGTGGCAAAGAAGCCCTCCCACACTGCACAGTGAGGGACTTGCAAATTACATGCACCATTTTGGTGTATTGCTTTGAGTTTCCTGGCTGCTGGTTTTTTTGAAAAATGAAATGCACCCCTTCCCTTCACACCACACAGAGCTGCCTCAGAGGTATATCATAATACTGATTTTCCCCATCAAATTGGCACCCATCACAGCCTCAAAGCTCCACTGGGTTTGCAATGAAAAATCATCAAAAACAGGCAAAGATACCTTTTTTTTGTTTTGAGTAAAATGATTCACACCATCCATGGCATGTGAATATCATTGGATATTCAGAAGAGTATAGTATGCTTGTATATTTGAGTAACTTGAGAGGCTGTTTCTCTTCAACTGACCCAGACCCAAATTTGGGCAGGGAAGTATGCACAACCTGTGCATGATGGCAAAGTCATGGTTGGCAGATCTGCAGTAGTCAGTGAATCCATGGCAGATGGATCTTCATCATCTAATCCCATTGTATCCATTTTGCCTCCATCAATGATACTTTTTTTTAATATATACAGCTAACCCACAAAAGCTTGTGGGTTTCACCAACTTTTTTTTTTTTTGGCACGCAGATTTTTTTTGCCCCCAATTTTTCTTTTCCCCACCCCGTCCGGCCGGGGGCGCTGCAGATCCCCCCCACCATCAGCGCTGCTGCTGGTTGGCTGTGCCACTGCTGTAATCCCAAACCTGTGGCCGTTCCCAACGCACCACACCGTATCGAAATGCCTGAAGGTTTGTCTGATTTTAATTTTATCTTCTCTTTAATGCTTGACATCTATTCTCACAAAAGTTCTTTTATTTCCCAGATGATTTCTCCTTGGCGCTGGAAACTACACCTTCACTAGATGAGCTCAACACCTGGCTTCAAAATGCCTACACCAATCGTTCGAGTTCCCCAGAAACTTCAAGCTACGCCCCCAATGCTCTAGAGACAATAGCTTCTTTGGTACCACCCCCTTCAGGGACTGCAGAATCTTCAGTACTTCCTGCATCTGTCCCATCCACTGTTGATAAAAACCCAGAAAGTCAAGACAACATTGAAGATTCCAATGATAATCAAGTCAAGATCCAGATTGAGTATCTCTTCTTCTTTGAGGAAGAAAAGAAAAACAAAACACCATCAAATAGTCGATCTGCAAACAAGCGCAAGGCAGCCCCTGAAAGCAAAAGCAAATACAAAGCGTTACCCTCCGAACGGGGCAAATTATCTCTGATGTGGAGTACCGAGAATCCCAGCCTCTCCCAATTGAAAATAGCAGTCATTGAGGAGATCAGATTCAAGGATGCCATCGAGTTGGGTTCACAGGCAGAAGAGCTTAATGAGTCTGGTTTGATCACCTGGAATGCTGTGATTCCCCATGGAGGACGATTTGCGGCAAATCAAAAGGCCACCCTTGAAACATCCGATCATTTTGCGGAGTTCTTGGAGGAGTGGGGAGGGGCTCCAGAGAGCCGCAAATTCACAATCACATTAGTTGAGAAACATCCAACCGCTGCAGCGCAAGTTGAGTTTCTTTCATTCTACAAATCATTAATGTTGTTATTCCCAGATATCTGACAATTTTTGTGATTGTTGTAGAAAAAGAAGGCTTTAAGCTCTCTCAAGAAAAAGCAACAAGGAGAAAATGTTTCTCCAGAGCCGGAACCAACTGCAGGAGCCTCCATTTCAGCGGCAATTGTGGAGAACATCCAGAATTTGCAAGCAGAACATTTGGGATGTTCACGACTGACTGGTTCATCCGATCTGGCAGTTTTCCTCAATCCAGCCAATCCCAATCAGTTCATTCCTTTGACAGTGGATTGGTTGGCTCTGTGGGGTTGAGCAATGGTAAGTCCTTCTTTCTCCCCTCTTGGCTCAGTCAATGATTAAATCATAGAATCACCATCCTCATGACAGGCTAAAAATAAAGATGTCACCTTGAACAACCCTCCCAAATCCCCGCCATTCAACTTTATCACCAAAGAAGAATATCATTTGCAAATGCATGGGACCTCCAGGCCTCCTTCGAGCCCAGTTCCAACTCCCAATAAGGATGCCAACTCCACAACCCCTTTGGCGCATCAATCACCTGCTCCTTTGGCGAATCCACCACCTGCTTCTGTATTTCCTGCCTACCCAACTCCGAATATCAATCCCAATCCTGGTGTAGGGATGAATTTCCAACCCTACACAATGCCAGGGTTTGGTTATATGTCAAACATCCCGTACCCAGCTATGCCATTCACGTACCCCCACATGCCAGCTTATGGACAGCCACCGTACATGCCACCTCCGCCCATTCCAAACCCGGGAGTGTATCCAGCTCAACCTTCAGTTTCAGCCAACAGAGGACCAGCTACCCCCTCACCTGTTCCTTCTGACGAGCACATTGAGCTCAAAGACTATTTCTGATTCGCTCATGTCGATTATAATAACAATGGAGTAGTAGTTGCCCTTGGAGAGCTGGGCATAAATCACTACTCCCAATTTCAAAATTTCCAAGCAACCAAACTCGAAGATGCAGGAATGAAGAGAGCCCATGCTAGGGCATTAATATCCTCTTACAAGAGGTTTGAACGTCACATCAAGTCCACTCAATCACGTCGGCTTTGAATGACATCTTTTTCTTTCTCCCTGTTTGTTTTTGGCTCATTAATCTCATCTGATTTGGTTTTTCTCCCTTTTTTTTTGCTCATTACTCTCATCCTATTTGGATTGTTTTTGTATACTTGATTGTTATACATCCCACTGACTTTTGTATTGCTTAGTAGAATATATTAATGAAGAAATAAGTACGACTTAATCATTACAACATAAAATTGAGCTGAGTCAAAGGGAAAAGATAAATTGAAGCTGAGTCAAAGGGAAAAGATGAATTGAAGGAAGAAAAGTCAAGAAAAGAGGAAAAGATGAAGGGCATACAAAGAAGAAAACATTAAATTACACTGTACCCAGAGTCTTGGAATAACTTTTTGATTAGATCAGAAGTGAAAACCAACTTGATAAAAACATCCAGAACATTGTAGTCACTTTCCCCACCAGTCATAAGGCCCTCATGCCTTCTCAAAGTTGACTTGAAAACGCTGAACCCCTTCTCAATTGGGTTCAGGTCAGGAGAATAAGGGGGAAGGTATAAAACAAGGCACCCAGCACTGCAAAAAAAACTTGATCAACTGCCTGCAGTTGACTTTCAGCATGCTCCAGCCAAGCTACCATCCAAACTCCACATATTTTCATATGTAGATTTTTTGGCACAGTCACTGTGCAGCATGCACAGTGACTGTGCATCCAAGCTTGGTTGAATCAATATTGGAGAAAGGTTTGAGTAAAACCACAAGCTTCCTTGGATTTTCAGCATGTCAACTGCAGGCAGTTGAGCAGGTTTTTTTCACAGTGCAGCTGCTTCCACTATGTTGGCTACTCGACCATTGTGGTGGATTTGTGCATTGTCCATTACCAGGACACTACATGGCGCAGGAAAAGGATTCATTGACGGGATCTGTAGCAAAGACCAGTCAGAATCATGATGTTGTGAATTAAACATGAAGACTTACCAAGATGTGTTCAAGGAAGAACTCGAAATCAAATTGGGTGACAGATTCTTCCTGGATCACATGTCCCACTAGGCATGAGGTTGAGATTGCTGGGATAATGTTGAATTTGTGGGTTCCTCACTCACAAGGAATTCGTCAGGTTTGTTCACCAACAGGGGCCCAGCCTCGTGCCCTTGCCACAGCATCAAGGCAAACACCAGATTCATCTAAGAATGCATAAATCAATGTATTAGCAATACAGCATCTAGCATGCCATAATGTAGGTTTGCTCACCAGTAAATACAAGGCACTCTGACAGAATCTCTGAGATTTGATTGATATATGTAGCTTGTTCTTCATTGTCTTGATTTGGATGTACTGTTTGGGTTTTCTTTTGAGACATATTTAAGCGGTTGTGCAACATATTCGAGATGGTTTGAAGTGAGACTTGTATTCCGTTGGCTTCAAAAAGGGAGTGTCGGATTTCGTCCAAATATAGTGTTGGTCTATTGGTTACCAGGTCCTTGATGAACTGGATATCTTCTAGCATCAACTCCAGTGGGCGTCCCCTGGCGAGGTAAGTGTCAGGATGGCATACAACGGCCCGAGTTCTTTCGTAAAGGCTTGTCCATCTGGAAAGGGAATCGGGGCTAATTGATGCAGCCAGATGAGCATTCACTTCGGTGAGGCTCTCACCCTCCTGCGCTAACTTGACAGCCAAGTATTTCATCTTGGCAGTGTACTTCTGGAAAACCATGACTATTCAAAAAATATAAAAAGTGATATTAACTCAGCTGAGCCTATGATCATAGAAAAGTCAACCACTTACCTAGGTGAAGTGGATTCTGTCTTCAATTGTCGTCAATAGAGGTGCTGGTGGCGAATTGACTTGTGTATATAGTATGTATTGAGGTGGAAATGGGTGGACAGGAAAATTGGTGGCGTCCCTGCCGGGAGGGAGCTGCAGCACCCCCAGCCGGATGGGGCGGGGGAAAAAAAATCGGGGGCAAAAAAAAAATCTGCGCACCAAAAAAAAAAGTTGGTGAAACCCGCAAGCTTTTGTGGGTTAGCTGTATGTGAAATGCCTTTATGATTTTATGTCTGAATTTTGAATACCATAATTCATGCATAGCTGCTTGCTTGCTCAAATGCTGACAAGCAGCTACGTGAACCTCGCTGATAGACATCTCCAAAGAATAGGGGGGGCCATTTCTTCAGGTCTCCTCCAAATTTTTCATGAAAAACGTGTCTTGTCCATCCTAAAACTGCGTAGGGAAGGCTACCAGAGAGTAACCCCCCTGAATAAGTGTAGATGAGACAAAGCAGAGCGGGCATCCAATTCCAAGTCATGTCTAACACTTGTGGTTGGAAACCATTAGATTTGCTCAATAAATATGTTGGCTTGCCTGCATTATTAAACTCAAATTGCAGATAATAATAGTGCCGGCGGTGCAGCCCCATTGACCTCTAGTATATATACAAATGTACACACGTCGAAGGAAAACAACACTAAAAATGTAAGATTAGAAAGAAGACTCTCCTGTACCTTGTGCGTTCGACGGAGAGGCGTAGAAGATTACAATAAGAAAAGAATTGGCTTAGAAAGCGGTCGGTGGATCTTCTACTCGGTGTTGTTGCGGTAGGCTTGAGGATTGACTGATTTGATCCACTCTTCTGTTTCGCGATTTCCCTCATCCATTTTCATTAGGTCTGGGACCGCATTCTTCAATTGGTCCAAGGCATTGGATATCTCGGTAGTGAGGCAAGCAATACTTTCTAGACCATGGATTGGCACCAATACTCGGTTCGGATCGTCTGAATTTACTCGCTTCGGTTTCTGTGTGGTATTTGCGCTCAAATTGAACAGGATAACCAGGTAAGGGTTCTGGACGTCTTCAATTTGGGCATTTTTGGTCGTCCACTTGTCATTTTTCCAATTGATGTAGCCTTCATGGTTCTTGACTTGAATACCACAAAAAGATATATTTTTCACGTCGAGACTAGAGGAATTCGACGTGTCTGAATCTGGCTTGAGATAGATTGAAAATAGTTGATCGAAGCCTGGTTGTCTGGGCTTGCATTGGACAGCTACCCCTCGGTACAAATACTCCAAGAAATCATTGGCGTTGGGCGTATATCTGATCAGAATAATTAGATGGTTGAAAAATATTATTCCTTCATTGAAGAGCCTGCGGCGGTTTTTGGTCCAACTTTCGTCTTCTGTTGGGCCAAGGCATATTTGATCGGCTTTCTTCCCAGTTAGCACTTCGAGGAAATCTTTCAATCGAACCGGACGTCCATACGGAATCAAATTCTTCTCGGCATCGCCAAAGATCGAGTCTTGTTGGCCACTTGAAGCCTCTTTATCTGGCAAGTTCTTCTCTTTCGTAGATGAGATCGAATTCTTCTCATCGGGCGACTTCTCTTGCGTAGACAAGGTCGATTTCTTCTCATCTAACATTCTCATAGTTTGATTGATTGCCCGTATCAATATAAGATTCGCAGTCAATTCCCCAGCGTCTCCAATAGTAACAAGTCCTTGATGTACTGCAAGCGTCAAGCCATTGATACATGCGACCCATCTTGCGTCATCTGATTCTAGAAACTGGTGAGCCGCAATCGCGTAAACAGGTTGTGATGGGTATTGACTAACCACCCTATCTCGAGTCGGGTTGATGTACATGCAGTGCGCTGCATGACTAGAAAGCAGCTCGGTGTTGAGTTCACAGGCTGTGTACAACGATGGTTGTATTAACGGGCCGAGTAACGCAAAGATTTGGGTTTGTGACAAAGGAGCGGCTGACGTAGTGAGAAGAAGTTTTCTTTGTGCAATCATTACGACTTGTCTGCTAGCAGCTACAGTTCCTATTCCTATTTCTGCTACCCGAGCGTATGGGCCGTAGAATGGGGCGCCATAACTCAGGAGGCGAGTGGGTGATGCCAATTCTTCCAAAGTCGTGGGCTTAGAAGCGAACAAGTCGAGTGTTTGAAGCTGATATATCGGCGGGAATAGATGCCAACCTAGGTTGTGTAGCCTTGCGCTTGGGTCGTATTGTAGTGATGGACATAAATTGGCCACACGCGAGGTGGTGTCGGTAAAGAGAGCAAAGAATCCTTCCCCCGGAGTTATTTGAGATAAAACTCGGCGGAAGTGGCGGAAAGGTGACACTGTAGATCCGTCCTTCAGTTCGAGCAAGCTCCTGGCCTCGTCAATTGCCAGTAATATCCTGAGGCGGTCATCTCCAGTTTTGTACAATTTTGAATACTTGGCCGAATACGCAGCCATAGCCCGCTTGAGATATTGGAATCTTTCATCCTCTCGGAGGTTCTGCTGCGCGTCCATTTTGACCTTGACCTCGGCAGCAAATTTTCCGGTGTCGGTTTTTCCATCTGTAGGAAAACTGTACTGATACCAGGCAGTAGTCACTCGATCTCCTTGGTTTAGTTCGGGAACCTTTTGACTGTCCAAAAAATCAGTCAGTGCCTCAAGAATGGCACTCAAAACGATTGCGTAATATAGCTGCGGGTCGTTGGGAGGGTCTCGAGGGTCGATGTAGTCGGCAAGTTTCGACCGGGGTGGGAGTCCGGTGGAGTCCTGCGATCGGAGACAGACATATACGACAGGTAATCTTTTCGCTAACTCCATGATAAGACGTGTTTTACCAATCATGGTAGGGCCGATGATAGCTGTATATGGGGCCTTGTACTTATCCGGGGACCATTTCTTTGCGTTTGCTCGCAGTTCCTCTAGGATCGGATCTAGAATAAGATGAGAGTGCAAATACTCTGATTGGAAACCACGCTGAGCGTAATCGGCAGACCAATAATAGTCGAGGCGCTCGTTGGAACGATCGTTCAATCTGTTGGCCGCAAGGATGGGCCGCTTGAGTGCTTCAAAAATTTCATCGAGAGGCATCTGAATAGGATTGCCTGGATACCGCAGATGGTAAGCAAGTCTTAAGAGTTCTTCATACACACCCGGGTCTTCTTTCTTAAAACGAGCTACCCGAGCTACCATTTGCGGATTCCCTTCGATTAAGTAAGACCATGCGTGGTCGATAGATCGTGGGATTTTACGTTCCAAAAGTTTTTCCAGTTGGGCATTAAAGCGTTTCATTTCTGCCACTTTTGAGTCATGAAATGTGATCCGTCAGTTAATGGAGCAAGGGTTAACCACAAAATGAATAAACAAATTCACATACATCCATGATGTTGAACAAATGTTGAGAATAACCCAGCCAACATCTCATCTTCCATGAGCGAAGAATGTAGTTGGAGAAATCGGGTGCGTTCGGCAGTGCGTTCGGGGGTTTCAGACATCACCACAGAACTTGGCCGGCTGACTACAGAGTCACGATCGGAATCCATCGTAATATCCTGGAAAGTAAATATATGTCAGCGACTGCGAGGGAGAGATTTCTGAGCAAAACACATGATTTACCTCCATCAGGACTTTATGGACGAGAAGAAACAGACAGAGTACAACACATCGTTATTGCTGAGCTCGTACACACCCGGGCGAGTGAAACGCCTCCTTGGCGTGTCTCGGGCCGCCATGGTGGCCCCGCACCAGCAGCGCGTCCAGACGACGCACAGAGGAAACACGACCCACGCGCGCCCAACCAGGCCGTTTTCACTGCGGCACAGGAGCGCCCCCGCGCTGCCAGCTAGGAGCGCAACGGTGACGGGTCGGGTCATGAGGTCGTACCGAGGGCGTCACGGGCAATGATGTCCCTGTGGCGCCTCCCGTGAGAGGTGAGATCACGCCGCTCAGACCGCACTGGGGCGACCTGGTCACGGCCGTTGAAGCGTGTCGACTGGCGTCCCAGGCACGTGGTGGGAATGGTGGAAGTGGGGCCTCGGGGCCCCTGGTGGTACCTCATGGGGATGGCACTCAGGCGCCCCTGAGACACCGGGACCGAGCGTCACAGGGGCATCGCTCGAGCGACGTATGAGCGCGTCAGGGAGGGGCAATTTTTAGGTGGCGCGGACAATCCATAATATTGCAGATATGAATCACCATAGGCAACAGTAGCGGTAGATGCAAGGCTAGTACAAGCATTTATATAAATAGAATCCTAATAATTTAAATCGGTGAGCGGAGGGGAGTACAACATAGGTGGGGCTCTGGGTGGACACTTTCTCATCAATGGGGTCGGTTTACAATGTGGGGACACCAGTTACCTCAGGTCTGGCTGTGGCTCGGCTGAGACTGAGAAGAGGGGCGGCCAGCTTGAGGTCGGGACGCCATTCGCCGGTTAACGTCTTGGTGGGTGGGGCAGCGAATGAGCTCACGGTTGATGGAGGTCATCAGCGGGCTGTTACCAAACAGCTCGGCGTCCCTGATGCTGATCAGCTTGTTCCAGCTGCAAAGGTTTCATCATTGGGTCAGCAGCAATATATGCATTACAAACTACTTGTCAGTCAATGCGCACATACCTGTTTGTGTAATTCACATCATTGATCTTGGCCACATCCGCAAGACGGGCATCGATTTGATCCCATTGCGAGACGTTTCGTGAGTCGGAATCGAGGAAGTTGACGAGATTCGCAAGTCGTAAGTACGCAAAGCGAACCATCATGTACACAGTAAGATGCGAATTGACTTCCTCATCGCTCTCTCCTGTGGATGACATAAAGTGCCTCCACAAGAGGCGGGATAGGACTTTTATACATGGAATGTGAGTATTGCCAGGAGGAATACCTCCTTGAGCAACTACACCTGTGAGCAGCACATTGCGTGCTTTGTGGCGCACCTGCTTTAGCTGCCGCTTCACCTCGGTGTGGACCAGTCCTTTGGCAATCTGGTCATCGAGGTGGAAGTTGGCGGGGAAATTATCGCGGAGGAACCGCTTGGGCTGACGCTTGATGTGGGCCTGGGATGAGGTAGGGTCAGCTTCACAATGTCAGGAGATACAAAAAGGGGGAAATGGTACTAACCATGACCATTCGGAATAAACACATTTCGGGCTCGCTTTGGGAATATGCTTCCACATCGGGACGTAGCATATTTTGGCGTGCAGTTTGGCGTATGAACTCCTACATAGGATACATACGCCTATCAAATCAACAATACGATGGGGTGATGGATGAGAAAGGGGATGACACTTACTTTGATTGAAGGGGAGAACTGGAATGGCGGAACGGCATGGCCGACATCCTCGTCGGATATATTGGCCATCCCTGGTTGATCACGTCGGCCATTGAGGCGTTGGGTGAGAATGTCAAGGCGTTGGGCAACGCCACTGAGAGTCACAAGGATAGCGGTGTTTTTCTCGGACGCACTCATCTGAGGGTTTCGGTCAAGGCCACTGTAAGGAACAGATGCAAGTGCATGAAAACGGACTTACTCCCTCTACCACGTTGGTCATGGATGTACAGATGGCATCTCCAGCAGCGAGCGCGGAAAAAAAACGCTGCAGTGCCGTTGGGGGCTCGTCATCTACGTCTTCGGCGGGGTCGGGTTCATCCCTGGTCTCATTATCCTCGCTGTCTGGGGCAAAGGGATCCACCAGCTCATTGCCAAGGGTGGCCAGCACAGGGTCTAGGGTTCGTTGGCGTTGGTGGTTAGGAGTTTCATTGGCCTCGTCATCTGTAACACCTCATCATCCCCTTCAGATAACGGTTGCGGTGGTGGGCTTCAATCATGCTTACCTGAGGGTTCCGGGGATCGAGGGCGGCGGCGGCTTGATGGCGTTTCATCCATTTGGCGGCGTCTCGGACTGTGACCAACTGGCAGAAACATGTGATGTGCTTGGAGCGCGCTCGTAGCGATCTGGTCGGCGATACAATGATGTTGGATCGCCGTGTCCGCAGGGCTGCGGCTGAGTCTCACACTCAGCCGCGCAGTTGTCTGGGGTGATCCAAACCCTATGATACCTCTCCCGGTGGCTTAAGCAACGGTCAGGCTGGACCGGGGCGCGTGCCGGGGGCCCGTGGACCATATCAATTAAAATACAGTTCTTTTCATAAGCATCATCGTAATGTAATGACAATTAGGATGATGGTAACCATTACCAAATGCACTACATCTTGTTCATTGCCTGGATTTTGCCACTATCCATCCTTCCTGGATCCCACATGGTTCTAAAGCAATATCTTTCTCCTGTATATCTGCTGCTTTCTATTTTATTTCATCCTGTGATTTACCTCTCACAACTTCTCCCTTGCAGTTTCATTGTAGCTTGATGTTGGATAATAACTTGTATGTAGAATTCCCCTACATGGGTATCAGACCTTTGGGGGGGGGGTTAATATATTTATGTCTTGATATGCTTATTCTATTCTGGACCAATGTTTCTACCAGGGATTTTGGACAAGAATATAATTAGAATTGTTTGCATGATTACTGTGATTCATGCAGTATCAAACTCATGTAAAGGCATGAAATGTTCAAACACATCTCCATTGAGCATTTTTAAACCCTTTGTTGATTTTCACTTGTAAATGTTTGGGAATCTGAACACACTTTTCCATTCCCCTTTTTTTATTGCTTTTCATAATTCCAAATATTACTACTGCTGTCCCCTTTCATATCACTCACTATTTTTTTATTTAGTTATTTTATTTGATTTTATTTGATTTTTTGGTGGGGGGGGTCTTCTGGTCCAATATTTTGTTCTGGTATTTTCACCAACATGTTAGACCACCCTACTTGATTTCACAATGGCCAGTTTGATTAGAACTCCCTCATATATGCATGTGGATTCTTACCTTGATGCCTGTGACTATTTTGATCATTAACATGTAAATGCTTGGATTGTGAAAACACATCTCTATTGGCCATTTTTAATTGCTTGGCAAGGTTTCAAATATTATGCCAGGTATGAGCTTTCATATCTCCCTTTTTGTTGTTGTTGATTTTTATTTTTTTTTTTTTTTTTGGGGGGGGGGGGG
>SMGU01010472.1:0-10793 GCA_004348175.1 Puccinia novopanici
TGGACCCTCAGTGATTCACCCCAGCATAACTTAGTAAGTGCAGTGAATACCCTCCTCCTACTTTTAGAGTAGTGTTTCCATCTCCCCTCACCCTACCTTTTTACCACTGGAACTTTAGTCTGTCTTATTAAAATCCCCATTTAAAAGCTTTCTTTAGAACCTTAAAAGTAGTTGCTGCAAGACTACCACCTCTGACAAGTAGCCAATCAGTTCAAGTGCTTGCCAGCTACTCTTAAAAACTCTGTTGTTACCTTGATATAAGCACAGTTAATCCATCTGTCACTTCTGTCTCCTTCACTTGTATATCAAGTAAGTTGATCTTAAGAAGTATCTTCTACCTTAAGCCATCCTAGATTGGGCCACAAGGGGACTATAATTTAACAAGTGTAGTTATACACCTGGTAGATTAGAGAGTAATCTCATCTTTTAATAATTTCAGCACAGTGATAGTACTAGGCACATCCATTGGATCCCCCTAGTTTCATACACATAGCTGACAGCTTCATTGCTTAAAAAATAGGACTGTCTAGGTCAATCCCTAGTCAGACCTTCTCCAGTTTTCTTTGGAGAGGAGGCGTCGAAGATTATCTCCGCTTAATCCAGCTCTAGCTGCGTAACAGAATTTAAATCAAGCATCTTTTTTAATAATAATAAAATCATAAAAACATCATTTTTTATCTCAAACCTTTTCTTATCTTATTACCCTTGTGTCCTAGCCGCCACATAAGAGGCGCAGGCTCACAAGTTGGCCATCTTGTATCTAGCCTACTTAAACTCAGCTAGAAACCTGTGAATGAAACTCATCTGTTCTGACCATACAGTTCCTCTTGTTGGCACTTAAGCCCCAACAAGAGCACTCTTTGCCATGGCACATTTAGCCCCGTGGACTGAGTTGATAAGGTCCTTTTGCAGACACTGTCTGTTATTATTATTTTTATAAAAAAATATCTTCTCCCCCTCGACAAAACTGTTTTTAATAGTTTGCAGAGCAACCTCTGAAAGAGCTTAAAGAGGGGCTTGCAACCAATTTCCACAACATGGTGCAGGCACTATGGCCTTATGAGATAAAAACTTGTAATTCTTCACAGATTCACTTATAGAAAAAAAACCACCAAGCTAATTTTACCTGATGAAGTTCCCTGGATGGCCTGGAATCTTGGGCTTTCCCAATTATTTTTTTTGTTTGGAAAGAGTGTGTGAAGCAGCTTCATCAAAGCCTTTGAAGTGAAAGAGAGGTATTGAAGGGACACTTGTCTCGACCCCATAACCTAGCTGTACTCAGATGAAATGTGTGCCTCATCTGGTGTACAGCTAGTCTCAGATCCATAAAGTTGTTAACAGATCTGTTGTGCATATTGAGGATAGCTCCCAAGTTAATTATTTTGTGAATATTTCACTAGATTCATTCTTCAAGCATCAGGAGTTTGTAGAGGAAAAGCATGTGCTCTTTGGACATAAGCCTTTTGCATTGTTCACCCTCTTCTGAGGAAAAGAACACAGCCAACAAAGTTTTTGAGCTTTGAAATCCACCTTCAAGGTAGGTCCCCTTTGAAGGGTTTTCCTTGAAAAGGATTTTAATTGCCTATCTAATAGATGGTTGCATCACTTGATGAAAACCATTATCAGATGTGCAGTGTCCTGAGTACCACATATTTCAGCATTAATCAAAGATTTCCAAGCCTTGCAGCCTGTTTCAGTTCATTGAATCAAATCCCTAATAACTTCAACCAGCTCAATTGTGGAGCTGATGCCCTTGGTTTGGGCCCACTGTGCTTGCAAAAAAGAAATTTCAGACTTGATGGAGACAACATATCACAGCATGAATTCTTTAAGTGTAAGTGTTGTCAGGTGTGTAGGCTCCAGAAAAGTTTGAGGACTTTCTTGTCTTCATATGGAATTGACATTGCCTAAATACTATTATGGTGGATAGATATTTTTTTAAGACTTGCCAAGATCAAGATTGAAATAGAGGAAAGCTTCCAAGTGCAGGAGGAGATCAATTTGACTAATACATGAGATCTACATTTGATCACTTAGTCTAAAACATGTAGAGGAAAGACCAACTCAGATTTGTTGCAGCCACTTCAAAGAATTCAGAATTGGACAGAATAGGGAAGAAAATATGGTGTTCAAAACTACATAAATAAAAGAATTACATAAATTCATTAACACTGATCTGGCAGGGAAATGTCAAAATACATAAAACTTTAATTGAAATTTCCCTGCCAAATTGGTGTTTATGAATTTATGTAATTATTCTATTTATGTAGTTTTGAACACCATCAAAGTCAAATGGCAGAAATTTATGAAATCAAGCAAACCAGAAACTTTTTTTCTTTATAGCAAGTTTATCTTTTAATTAGTGGATACTCCAATTTTGGGCATCTGATGCGCATGAAGGAGGCACTTCAATTCATCCAGAGGTTGCTGCTTTGTGGCAAGTGACTGGTGCTTTGCACCCACCATCCAATTTGGGGGGGCTTAGTGTTAAGCTAGATCTTAGCCTTGGTTGAAAGCTTGCTTGTCACGAAAATTTTACTGCAAGCAAGCAGCTACATTGTCAGCTGGCAAGCCCAAACCAGTTAACCCTGAACTGGCCACATTGTTTTGTGCTACACCATCTGCCTCTTTTATTACTCTTGCATTTATTTTATCTTCATTTCCCTCTTATTTTATTATTAGCATCTTTTATATATGCTTATATCTAGTCACCTGCTTTAGATAGCATATATAAGTTGTACTCCTCAAACTCTATTGTTCTCCAGATTTTCAGAAGAGAAGATAATAAAATATCATTTTCATTACACTATTCCTCTTGAACTTGAAGATATATCAATACATCACTACTTCAAGTTAGCTCAACTCCTCTCAAATCCACACATCACTGCTAGGATTCTCAAGCCTGAAGATCTCTACATTTCAGTGTCTGGGCATGAACAACTTGGATCAACTCTCATCCTCCAAGGAGTAACCCACCGCTGACATACATGAACTGGGCTATTGTCTCTCTTCAATAATAGACTAAAAAAGGGAGGGAGGTTGAGCTGATTGGGTTACAAGCTCTAAAAATAGAGAAAGCACGACGCATTTCAACTTCCTCTAGCTTGAACATACCTGTTCCAAACTAGAGCCATGAAAAGACACAGTGTACATTTGTGCAACCTTTCAGTGAGTGGTCTCAGGCGAGGACCAGGACTTGAGGCATAAGTCCCTCCCTGCGGTCGGCGGGGGCACAAAGCTCAGCCAAATTTTCCGACCGCACAGGGAGGAGTTACAGCTAACCCACAAAAGCTTGTGGGTTTCACCAACTTTTTTTTTTTTTTGCGCGCGGATTTTTTTTTTTTTGCCCCCGATTTTTTTTTTCCCCCGCCCTGTCTGGCCGGGGGCGCTGCAGATCCCCCCCAGCACCAACGCTGCTGCTGGTTGGTTGTGCCGCTGTAATACCAAACCTGTGGCCGCTCCCAACCAACCACACCGTATCGAAATGCTGGAAGGTTCGTCTGATTTTTATTTTCTCCTCTTTTTAATGCTTGACATCTATTCTCACAAAAGTTCTTTTATTTCCCAGATGATTTCTCCTTGGCGCTGGAAACTACACCTTCACTAGATGAGCTCGACACCTGGCTTCAGAATGCCTACACCAATCGATCCAGTTCCCCAGAAAGTTCAAGATACGCCTCCGATGCTCCAGATACGATGGCTTCTTTGGTACCACCCCCATCGGGGACTCCAGCATCTTCAGTACCGCCTGCATCTGTCCCATCCACTGTTGATAAAAATC
Source organism: Puccinia novopanici (assembly GCA_004348175.1). Classification (NCBI taxonomy): domain Eukaryota; kingdom Fungi; phylum Basidiomycota; class Pucciniomycetes; order Pucciniales; family Pucciniaceae; genus Puccinia; species Puccinia novopanici. Next base: position 3,782 of record SMGU01010472.1, read on the forward strand.
CAGCCACTCAAGACAACATCGAAGATTCCCATGAAGATCAAGTCAAGATCCAGATTGAGTATCTTTTCTTCTTTGAGGAAGAAAAGAAGAACAAACCACCAGCAAATAGTCGATCCGCAAACAAGCGCAAGGTAGCCCCAGAAAGCGAAGTCAAATACAAAGCGTTACCCTCCGAACGCGGCAAATTGTCACTGATGTGGAGTGCCGAGAATCCCAGCCTCTCCCAATTGAAAATAGCAGTCATTGAGGAGATCAGATTCAAGGATGCCATCGAGTTGGGCTCGCATGCGGAGGAGCTCAATGATTCTGGTGCGATCACCTGGAACGCGGTTATTCCCCATGGAGGACGATTTGCGGCAAACCAAAAGGCAACTCTCGAAACATCCGATCATTTTGCGGAGTTCTTGGAGGAGTGGGGAGGACCTTCAGAGAGCCGAAAATTCACCATCACTTTAGTTGAGAAGGATCCAACGCTGCAGCTCAAGTTGAGTTTTTTCATTTTGCAAATCATTGAAGTCGTCACTCTATTCCAGATATCTGAAAATTTTTGTGTTGTTCTAGAAAAAGAAGGCTTTAAACTCGCTCAAGAAAAAACAACAAGGAGAAAATGTTTCTCCAGAGCCAGAACCAACTGCGGGAGCCTCGATTTCAGCTGCAATTGTGGCGAACATCCAGAATTTGCGAGGAGAACATTTGGGATGTGCGCGACTGACTGGGTCATCCGATCTGCCAGTTTTCATCAATCCGGCCAATAACAATCAGTTCATTCCTTTGACTGTAGATCGGTTGGCTCTGTGGGGTCGAGCAATGGTAAGTCCTTTCTCCCTCGGCCTCTTGCTTGAGTCAATGATTAAATCATTGAATGACCATCATCATGACAGGCTCAAAATAAAGATGTCACCTTGAAAAATCCCCCCAAATCACCTCCGTTCAACTTTATCACCAAAGAAGAATATCATTTGCAAATGCATGGGACCTCCAGGCCTCCTTCGAGCCCAGTTCCAACTCCCAACAAGGATGTCGACTCAAAAACTCCTGCAGCCAATTGTCCACCGGCTTCCGCTTCCGCTTCGACATTTCCTGCCTACCCAACTGCAAATATCAATCCGAGTTCTGGTGTAGGGATGAATTTACAACCCTACACAATGCCAGGGTTCAGTTATATGCCCAACATGCCGTACCCAGTGATGCCATTCGTGTACCCCAAATGCCACCTTATGGACAGCCACCGTACATGCCACCCCCCCAAATCCCAAACCCAGGAGTGTATCCACCAGCTCAACCTTCGGTTTCAGCCAACAGAGGACCAGCTACCCCGTCCCCTGTTCCTTCCAACGAGCACATTGAGCTCGAGGATTATTTTTGATTCGCGCATGTGATTATAATAACAATGGAGTAGTAGTTGCCCTTGGAGAGCTGGGCATAAATCACTACTCCCAATTTCAAAATTTCCAAGCAACCAAACTCGAAGATGCAGGAATGAAGAGAGCCCATGCTAGGGCATTAATATCGTCTTACAAGAGGTTTGAACGTCATCTTAAGTCAAGTCAATCACGTCGGCCTTGAATGAAATCAGTTTTTTTCTCCCTGTTTGTTAATCGGTTTTTTCTCCCTGTTGTTTGTTTTTGGATCATTATTCTCATCTCATCTGAATCCAGTTTTTATCCTTATTTTGTTTTTTTTTGCTCATTATACTCATCTGATTCAAATTGTTGTTGTATACTAATACTCATCTAATTTGAATGGTTGTTGTATACTTATTAGATAGACGTTTTTGTATTACTTAGTAGACTATACTTGCTCATTAGACACTCGAATTGGTTTGAAATAAGATTAAATTAATGACAAAATAAGTCCGACTAACCCATTACAAAAGAAAACTGAGTTGAATCAAAGGAAAAGATGAGGAAGAAGAAAATTCATGACAAAGGGAAAACATGAGGGGAATACAAAGAAGAAAACATCAAATCACACTGTACCCAGAGCCTCGGAAGAGCTTTTTGACTAAATCTGAAGTGAAGACAAGCTTGATAAAAACATCAAGAACATCATAATCACTCTCACCACCAGTCATAAGCCCCTCATGCCTCCTCAAAGTCGACTTGAAACGCTGAACCCCTTCTCAATTGGGTTCAGGTCAGGAGAATAAGGGGGAAGGTATAAAACAAGGCACCCAGCTGCTTCGACTATTTCGGCTACTCGACCGTTGTGGTGGATTTGGGCGTTGTCCATTACCAGGACGCTACATGGGGCAGGAAAAGGATTCATGGATGGAATCTGTAGCAAATTACTAGTCAGCATCATCATATTGTGAATAAAAAATAAAGACTTACCAGGATGTGTTCAAGGAAGAACTCGAAATCAAATCGGGTGACAGATTCTTCCTGAATGACATGCGCTACTAGGCCAGCAGTGGAGATCGCTGGGATTATGTTGAATTTGTGGTCCCTCGCTCACGAGGCATGCGTCGGGTTCGTTCACCAACAGGGGCCCAGCCTCGTGTCCTTGCAACAGCATCAAGGCAAACACCGGATTCATCTAAAAAAAGCAAAAAATTAAGTATTAGCAATAGACCATCCAGCATGCCATAATGTAGCTTTGCTCACCAGTAAATACAAGGCACTCGGAGGGAATCTCTGCAATTTGATTGATGTATGTTGCTCGTTCTTCATCGTCTTGATTCGGATGCACCGTTTGAGTTTTCTTTTGAGACATATTTAAGCGGTTGTGCAGGGTATTGGAGATGGTTTGAAGAGACACTTGTATTCCGTTCGCTTCAAAAAGGGATTGTCGGATTTCGTCCAAATATAGTGTTGGTCTATTGGTGACAAGGTCCTTGATGAACTGAATATCTTCTAGCGTCAACTCCAGCGGGCGTCCTCTGGCGAGGTAAGTGTCTGGATTGCATACAACCGCCCGAGTTCTTTCGTAAGGGTTGTCCATCTTGCAAGGGAATCGGGGCTAATGGTGGCAGCCAGATGATTGCTCACTTCGGTGAGGCTCTTACCCTCCTGCGCTAACTTGACAGCCAAGTATTTCATCTCGGCAGCGTACTTCTGGAAAACCATCACTATTCAAAAAATATAAAAATATAAAAAGTGAGATTAACTCAGCTGAGCCCATGATCATGGAAAATTCAACAACTTACCTAGGTGAAGCGGATTCTGCAATGGTCGTCAATAGAGGTGCTGGTGGTGAATTGATTCGTGTATCATGTATTGGGGTGGATCGAAATTGGTGGACAGGAAAATCGGTGGCATCCCTGCTGGGAGGATCTGCAGCGCCCCGGCCAGACGGGGCGGGGGAAAAAAAAATCGGGGGCAAAAAAAAAAAAATCCGCGCGCAAAAAAAAAAAAAGTTGGTGAAACCCGCAAGCTTTTGTGGGTTAGCTGTAAGTTCGGTGGTGTAGCCGGAATGTCCGCAATTTAATGAAGTTGTGTTGACTGCTTAGAGACTTGATGACATAAGCGACTGCAAGCTGTCATCTCCACCGTCACGGGTTGTTTCACTCAACCTCAACCACTTCGAACGAGATATCAGTCAAAGGCTTGGCATCACAATGTCAACTGTTTTATCGGACGGATCCGACTTCTCGCTGGCCCTCGCAACATGGAGAGGTCCGTATGGGATCATTTTATTTTCCCGGAAAAGATGCGCTCCTCACCTTTTAATACCCTTTCGAAAGATATCAACCTCTCCACTCTACAAAAAAGCTTGGATACATCTGGTTTGGAAATTGTGGAGAACCAGAAGGATAGCCTGATGGGTAGAAAAAAACTCGCGGAACAAACTAGAGGTTAGTAGGCTACTGACGATGGAAGCTTCTTTCTTCTTATCTGCAGTTGATCTGATTCATTTGCTTTTGGATTAGATTTTAAGAAGATGTCCGATGAAGAAAAAGTTGGAGGTTTCAAGGGTTTACTAAAAGGTAGATGAAGCCTTCTAGCTTCCTTGTGTTCACCATTCGTGTTTTACTGACAATCCGCAGATAAATTAAATGCTCGAGTCAGCCTATCAAGCGGAAATCGACGCATTAACCAAGCGGTCTAAGACTTCTGAATCAGCCTTTCTGAATATATACAAACTCTTAGCGGAAGCTCCCGATCCATATCCATTATTGGAGGCAGCCGTCGATCAAACTGTCCGTGCTTCCGAAGCCAAACTATTAGAAGCAGAACTTACACGGGCAAACGAACAAATCAAATCATTGAAGTCACAACTGAAAGAATCTGAAAAAGTTGAAAAGGAATTTCAAAGGCAAACAGAAAAATTGGAAAGGTTGGAAAGTAAACTAGAAGATACGGTGAAATTACAAGTCTCGAATAAGGAGGCCGAGCTGGACGCTGTTTACGGAGAACGGATTATGAATTTTCAACAACGTGAAAAGGATTTAACAAAACAACTGGACCTGACAAAAAAACAGCTGGCTGACCTTAGGACAAGTAATGAGTCAAACCAGGCCAAGATTTTGGACGACTCCTCGAGGAGAGAGTTTGAAACTGTCTCTCGCCGAGCTGAGATTGAACTGGTTGAAGTTGACTTGGAGAGGTCTCAGAGGCGTATAGAGGAAGTCGAACGAAGGAACGAGAAGTTAAGAGCAGAAATCGAGGCAGTAAGGAGTGGCAGCGAGGCTCAAGAGCGGTAAGTCAATCCGCGCAGTGCTCGCAAACTCAAATGACTTGACGAAGAACGAACTGAATTTTGACCCTCACGAACCTCTCTTTCAGAATTCAAACCCTTGAGTCCCAGATCACAGAACTTCAAAATGAAACTACAAGGTTGCTGTCCACGCTCGAGGCTCAAAAAAATACCATCGAAGAATACCAGGTACAGCGCTCCAAAATGGAAACTGAATATACTCGTCAAACCAAAACTAGAACAAGAAATTTCCGCACTCAAAGAAAAAGTAGCTCAGTATGCCGATTACGACGAGATAAAGCGCGAGCTAGAAATCATAAAGGTAAGATTTCTGTCGCAAAGTAATTGTAATCACCATCAGATCCTTCAATTGATCTATACTCTAAATTTATCATAACGAACAAAAGTATGTCGAATTTGCATCGCTGAATCCAGAGGATGAAGACAACGCCGGTTACGACGATTGCAGTCCCGAATCATCATCTTTGAATTTGGCAATCAAAATGCCGAATCCAAATGCGGAGAAAGCCAACAAACAACAGACGAAGTCTTTAGAAACACTGCTGATAAGTAAGAATCGAAAGTTGCAAGATGATTTGACGACGTTGAGGGTGATGCACGACGATCTGTTGGTGTCGTCACGAATGAATACGATCGAAAACGAGAAGTTGAAAACGGAACTAGAGAAGCTGAAGACCCTAAACGAAAACTTGGAAAATGATCTATCGAGAATGCAAGCCACCTCAACCGAAGCACCAGCGAATAACAGTTTGGAAATGCTCGTTGGAAGAAATTCCGATGCCGATAGACTCACATACCAGGACGTAAGTGGGGGAGTTTGAGGGAAGGCCTTGGATCTGAGAACTCTCCTAGAGGAATGGGCACATCGTTACCCATTTCAAAACCTGAGCCTCATCGCATCACAAGCGATACATCCATCTTACCAATCATCACTAGTCAACGAGATCGATTTCGACAACGAAATTTAGAGCTTGAAGAAGAACTTCGCAAGCAATTCGAAACGATCTCTATGACAAGAAATGAAATGAAAAGCCTCCAAAACGACAACCTGAAGTTATGAAAAAGTTCGATACTTGCAATCTTATCGTGATAGCCTCGGCAGTACAACCCTCAACGACCAATCCTCTCGATTCAAACGTTTCAACTCTTCGATTCCTAGCACCGTTTCGAGAAAAGATGAAGAATTGAGTAAATATCGCGGGATTTATGAGGAACATATGAACCCGTTTGAAAAGTTTAGAGGCCGAGTAAGTTGTCTTGCTTGGGAGTGACACCGGCTCTTGCTGATTGAAATTGGTTGCCATTGTGAATGAATGTAACTGAACATCACGATTATGTGTGATGCGATCTTTGCATAGGAACGTATGGGGCTCTGCAAGCATTGAACCCACTAGATAAATTGGTCCTTCATACGGCAAACTTCGTCCTTGGCAACCGGTTGACTCGAAACTTGTTCCTTATCTATGTACTAACATTACATGCGCTCTTGTTTTTTACCTATGGCGAATCTGCATGGAGGTGAGCGCCTTTCTCTTTCAAAGAAAATCCGCATTCACTGTGCACCGAAAAAAGAGGAACAAGCATTGCCAAAAAAAAATATGACAGCCGCAGGAATTCTTGCTAAGCCTGATTCTTGTTTTTCTCTGGGTTTTCTCTTCTAACAGGTCCGATGATATGCAAAGGAGCACACTTAGACCCCCATTCCGGTGAACAATCCTGGAGATTCTTAACCCCTTATTATTATGATTTTCTCTCGACTCATTGTACACAGAACCCTCAAACTGTTGTTCTTTTTTGTTTGATTGGTGCAACTTGAAGATACATTTCTAAATTTTATATTGCCAGTAATTGTTGAGCTTATCTCCTTCACATGTTTCCTTTTTTTTCTTGCTGATGTTGATGTTTTGTCTGATGTCCACTTTGTACCATGTATTTCTTCAGTTTGGTGTTGATTTTATTTATTTTGTATGGGAGAGAGAGACAGAGGATGTATTGTGAGAGAGCTTCATGACCATTTCCATGTATGACCTCATATTCCAGTGGTGGTTGTAATGGTGTATGTTTTAAAGGCAATTGGCAAAGTTGAGATAACTTGCCCTGAGAAATGCTACATTCAGCACTGTTTTCAATGATGGAATCATTGAAAGTTATCATTCTGATGAAAAAGATAATCCCAACACCATCAGAATGGAAGGGAAAAAACAAATAAGTTTCTCATTAATCTCAATGCTAGGGATGTTCAGTTTTGATGTTCAAGTTCTTTGAACCCCTCACCAGTGTATGCATTCCAGAGTGTAGCCAGATGTTTTGACCTAGGCCACATGCCAGCTCGGCTGCGGCTCTAGGCTGCGGA
>SMGU01010475.1:0-13891 GCA_004348175.1 Puccinia novopanici
CCTCCCCATACACTGCTTCCTAAATTTGATCTTTGAGGATATTGCAGATATTTTATGGCATGGGGTACGTGGGAGGGTCAATCTGTGGCAACATAAAATATTTAAGTAAATCCTAATGGGCTTTATTAAAAAGTTGAGTAAAATTTCCAATCGTGTAGGGGATGGAAGATATTTCAAAGAGAAGAAGAAGAAACACAAGAATTCTTTTTTTATAAATTGTGATTTTTTTTTGCAAAAAATCTGTTTATAAATTTGGGTTTTTTTAGATTAGAAAAACATCTGGATATTACACAGTTTGACTCAAATGAAGTCTAAAATTATTTTCCTCAAATTATTGCGCCTTGAAATTATTTTCCTCCAATATCTATGTCTGTGCCTGTGCCTCCAATATTTATGTCACTTTGGATTTGAGCAAGAAACCACTTGCCTGTGGTTCTACTTGCCCTCCCTTGAATTTTTGGTTTTTTTGTGGCACCTGATTTTTTGGCTTTTTTGCTGGTGGGGGTGTTGGAACCTTTTTTATTGACCCTCATGCCTCATGTAATCCACCAGTAATAGCTGTATTACATGAGGCATTAGGGGGGATAAATTTGGAAAAATTGAATGGGCGTTGAATTTTTGGTTTTTTTGTGGCGCCTGATTTTTTGGCTTTTTTTGTGGGTGGGGGTGTTGGAACCTTTTTTAATAACCCTCATGCCTCATTTAATCCACCAGTAATAGCTGTATTACATGAGGCATGATGGTGGATAAATTTGGAAAATTTAAATGGGCGACCCCCATTTTTTTAAAAATAATTGAAGCCGCGACCCCCCATTTCGGGGGTTGGGGCTTATTACATCCTGTCCACATGTACACTGGGTTGAAATGACGTCCCCTAGGCCCCCCCGCAAAACAGGGGGTCACGCGTCAATTCCTGGGGGTCGCAGGTCGAAGACCCTACTTTTATTGTGCAAGCAAAAGACAAAACAAGATTTTCACCAAATGTGCTAAGGCAGCACCCACTGTATCTTTGAAGATACACATGGCAGTGTCAAAAGAAAGATATTTTCATAAATATTATGGTAAAAGATTCCCAAAATTAAATTTTTACCCACAGAAAACTTGTATTGGGCAAGTAACAGACCACCCAATATTTTCATTTTGGTGCATTTGGTGAAAATTTTGTGGGGTATGTAACTTGAACATTCATGTTTTCTATGGATAAAAAGTGAATTGTGTGAATATTTCACCATAATATTTATGAAAATATTTTTATTTTGACACTTTCACATGTATTTTCAAAGATACAGTGGGGGCTGCCTTAGTGCATTGAGTGAAAATCTTGTGTGGTCTGTTACTTGCACAATACAAGTGGGCTGTGAATAAAAATTAAATATTGTGCATATTTTCATATTATTGTTATCAAAATATTTTTATTTTGAAACTTTCATGTGTATCTTGGAGGATACCAGTACCCCTAGTACCTGCTAGTGCCCATATAGCTAGAGTAGGTAATATTTAAATCCATCTACTATATCTCAGGAATTAAAAGGTGTACCTTATACATTTTTTTTTTCATTTGATCCCTCATACTTTCTGAGATATACTATATGGATTTAAATGAGGGGCTGGATACGTGACCCCCAGAAATTGGAACTGCAACCCCCAAATGTTGCCACCCATCCCCTGGACACTGTCAGGGCGGCCAGGGGACGTCAAGCCCCAGAAACCGGCAACCACATGGAGTTTTGTTAAGATTTCAGGATGAGATTTTGAGGCGAAGAGGGAAAATATTGAGCGATTTAGATTGGACCAAGGAGCAATAATTGGTCGGGGAAAAGTAGGCTCAGACTTGATGATTTTATTACTACTTGCAAATGGCCAGAATAAATAGAAAACAACAAAGGCTGAAAATGTGGTCAAGACCACAGACAAAAATATGCATATGCTAGTAATGAAAACTAACATATGGAAGAGGCATTGTACTTTAACAATGAATAGAGGCACTGTAACTTAACAGTGGAAGAGATGGAGTATTAAAACTAGTAATGGATGGCATCAACACAATATTGATGGAATGCATCGTAACTTAATTATGGAAAGAAGACAAAAACATCACAACTATGATAGAAAGAATATAAATGATAGGGGGGGGGGTTAGATTTGTAGGAGGTGGTAGATTGAGACTGAAGAGGAATGTGAGCAGAGAGACTGTCAGAATTCTGACAAGTTTGGGGGTTACCAACCCAATGCAAACAGGGTTTGCCACCCCAATTCCACTCAATTCTTCAACATTATGCAAATTGGGGGTCCCAAACCCAAAAAAAGGTGTCTCTGCTCCAATGACATAAATCATTGAACATTTTTTATTCATTTTCAGATAAAAAAAGCAAATCTCCAAATACTTTTTTTTTTATTTCTTTTCTTTCATTTTTCTGTATTTTATTTTCTTTTTTATGCTTAATTACTTACACTCTATAAATTATTCCCTAGCTATATAAGCAGGAAGAATCCACATAATAATACTGGATTTAACTCCCTTTAAGGTTGAGAAGAAGTTCTTCAAGCTTTAAATACTTGGAACTAATTTAATTAAATCTTATTGAAATTGCCACAGGAATTACTTAACATTGCAAAAGCTTCATGCATCAAAACTCACAGCACAACCAAGTGCTTTAAATCACCTGGTTAGTAGCATAGAGGCTGACAATGGCTAATCTGGCAGAAAACTGGCTATCTTGATTGTTCAATCCCACAAAAAAGGCTTTTTTCCATTTTTCTGGTCAATCTGCCTCCATACATCACCATCTTGACTTGCATTTTTGTTTAAAAATTTCATATAACATGGGGTGTTCCATGCAACTTGGATGTTGTAAAATTTAATGAACTCAAAATTCACTAGGGCTATAGCAGCAGACTTTTGTTTCTCAAGATAAATTGATTGAAGATGTGCATTACCAACAAAGGAGGCTCTATCACTGTGTGTTTTGGTAAGAGATTACAATCCCTCAGGCTCTAGGATGTTTCTCAACTTTTCATACTGGAGGAACACCCAACAGATGGCCTGCCTTAACTCCCATACAAGGTGGTTTCTTTATTCATTGCCTCATTTCAGTGCAGCAAGGCATCAAATTTGTGGTTGGGTGTTTCTTGAAATCCTGTGGCTTTTTCTCCTCCCTCTTGTCTCTTCTTCTTTCAAAAACATGTCATTGCATGACATGAAGCCAAGTTGTAACCAAGTTGCCAAAGAGTTGTAGTTGACTTGGGGAGGATATCAAACAAACTTGGGAACAAGTTGAACAAAAATCAGGGAAAACCTGTGCATGACTTACAGACACACCACATAACAGGTATCAGCTCAATATATGAATGAGTTAAGAGAAAGCACTTGCATGCGAGTGCCAAGGAAACATCCCTGGTGGGAGAACTACTGCTAGGCCCCTCAGACTTGAGGTGTGGCTTTTTACCTCCCTGTGAAAGGTGGAGGAGGAACTATTCTGTGAAGGATTCTTTTTATTTATCTATTCTCATTTTCTCTCTTAGTCAGGCTATAAGTGGTGAGGTTAGACTGACACAATATCAGCAGGTTTCAAAAAATTCCATGGGTATTTTCTGGTTTTAGGTGTGCCTTTGCTTGCATAGGTATAGTAGGGCAGTTCATGAACAGCTATTTTTACAAAAATGCAGCTGTTTTTAACCTGCATCAGGAAGGTTTACGCAAGTTTTATGCTTGGTGAGCTGATTAGCTTTGAGTGGAAACACCCGTCATTTGATGCTTGCTGACCCAACTAACTTTTGACGGCATCAGCAGAGGTGATAAAATCCGCCGCCCAAAAGCAGCAGTTCATGAACTGCCCTAGTGTTGCTGTTGGTAATTTCCATCCATTGCAATAATGAAATTGGACTCATGGGGATCAGGCTTGTGTTCATGTTCCTGGGACCCAAAACAATGCGAGAATTTTGTGGACCACTTCTGCTCAACAGTGAATCCCAGGCTGTCTTGAAAGATCTGCTCTTGTAGAATCAGGATTTGAGGGAAAAGATTGGCTATGTGCATGAAGCAAATAACTGTCTGTAGGCCATTTAAGGTCATCCTCTCCAATGTTTTTCTTGGTGAAGTCGCAAGAAAAAAATACAATAAAAAGTTGCCAAGAAGAGGGTAGTATGAGGTATCTAAATCACTAATTAAATTGAATAAAGATTGTGTTACTGGGATGGTATAGGACTGAAAGAAAAACTTGATCTGACGTACCTCTCACGCCAAAAAGTGCGGATAAGTCATAAGTCTAGCTTAAGATAGCCCCTGGAATCAGAGGCGAGCGGAGCGAGCCTCCGAAAGAGGGGCTCGCGGAAAGATGGGATGGAGTTAAGCTTGGTCGTAAGTCCCCCTCCGGACGCTTCGTGCCCGTCGGGGGCTTTTTGTGTTAAGTTAGCACCTGCTTGCGCATAGTGGTTGTTAACGACTGGCTTGTTGTTGCTACTGGAATTAATAGACCGCTGGCTTGTCTTTTGCTCCTTTTGCCATCGGTTTGTCAGCCGCTTTTTGGGGCTGAGAGAGTGGGTTGGACACACGAAAATCTAACGTTTTGAGGTTTTTTAAACTGGCTTCAAACCAGAACTAATGAGTGTTTAAGAATATATTTTTAAAAGGTTTAGGGGGCGATCAGACTGGCGACGTCCCCAGGTAATGGGGGAACGTTTCGCATTCCGAGAGCCCACCAGAGCCGAATGTTCGGATGCTTCTGTGATGTAGGGCGCCTCCCTTAACCTCCCGGCCTTTCCTGACGAGTCGGGCTTTTACTTGAAGGGTGCGGTGGTGGTTTATGTTGTGTTTCCACTGTGTAAAATATGACAACATGTTGTTGTCTCCGGCCCTCTCATCTCATCAATCTCACGAATTAGTCGCGGCCAGGGAGTCAGAGTGGGTATTTTTAATAGCTGACCTCGAGCGGTTTCGCAGCCCACGTTCCTTGATCGGAGATGTTGATCAAAAAATTTCGAGTGCCTACATACGGAACCGGTTCCCGAAACTCCGAGAATTCATCGCTGGTGAAGGCCGGTGGTGGCTATGCCCTGGGGCCTGAAGCCAATATATTTGCGGCCGGTTTTCTAATTAGTACACATGCATGCAGTCGCGCATTTTCGTAGTCTACAATTCATACGAACCTAATTGCACATCAAAACGAAGATCATCCTTAACGATGAAGAGAAAAAGAAAGGTTGTAAAGCCAGCCAAAAGAAAAAAAAAGAAAAAAGAAAAAGAGAATAAGTATACAATGTAAAAGATAGCCAAACAAACAAAAAAAGACAATGAAGACAATTAACATGAGTATTGTGAAATTATGGGATGGAATGGAAGTGCCTGCAATTTCTCGAGTGGATCCCATGAGAAAACTCGGCATCTGAAGCAGGCCATCTTGATTTGTGTGTAGCTTCTTCGACCCTATAATATCCAGGTCGTCAGATTCATAGTTTTCGGATGGGTTGTTTTTGTTCCATCATCTGGTCATTTATTTATCTATTTATTTATTTATTTATAACGAGATCAAAACAAGCGGCTGGAAACAAGTTCTTCAAGTCTCTTGACCCGTCCTTCTGATAAATATATCCTTGCAGAACTGGAAGTTTTAGCTCACCCCGGCCAATCTGAGCCTCCCGCAAGTAGCCTTTCGGGGGGGAATTCTTCTCTTGGTCACAGCATAATATCACCGAGCGATAATATGGAGTCTGATAGTCCGCGGGCACGAAGTGGGAGGAGAAGAAGGTATGATGGTAAGTCTTTTAATTTACCACTGGATTTTTGTCATTCTGTGAACCACTGCTAGTATCTCTGCTTTTGCTCGGTCCACGTCGCATGATCGGCTCATATCCGCCCGTCGATTTCATTGGCTGGAAAGTCAGACTGTAAAAGACAGACCAGTCCCACCATACGTTTTTTTTTTTTTCTCTCTCTCGGATGATTATGATGTTACTGTTATGGACCTCGTCCGTCTGAGGTCATGAGTTGACTCAGATGTGATGAGCAGATGATGAAGTGGGGCACAGGGCATGTTTTCCTTCGAAGGTTTTTGTGCGGCAGCGCCCGCGCAGTTATAAGTCGGCTGAGGGCTGTTGATATGTGACAGCCAACTTCTATCCGAAAACACATCCACTGCCAACCAACTATAACTCGTACTGACTGAATTCTCCCAACTGCCCAACTGCCACTCCATCCATCCCTCTACCAGTCGGAATGCCAAAGTCAAAGGCGTATTCAAACCCCTTGCCCTCCTTGGCCGACGAGCATCGCTACGGTACAAAGTGTCTCGAACTGCGAGCTAAGATACGGGAGATCGAACGGGTAAGTCCCATCGCTCTCAACAAGCTCATCACCGACTCTGGTATCACAACAGCCTTCTTCGGAACAGATACTAACAGCTCACTTCTTCATCCTTTCAGGAAAATCAAAACACTCAGTTGAAAATCCTTCAAACCAAGAAAAACGTTTCGCGCCTGAGGATCGAGCGATCGTGAGTCATTCCTGGCCTCCCCAAATCATCATTACATCTAATGATAATCTCATGGTCCTGCAGTGTGCTCTATGAGGCATTGGCCACCATCACCGCCAACGCGGCCAAAGCTGCAGAATTGACTGTCCCCACTCAAGCTCAACCATCATCCAACTCGAATCCTACATCGACTTCAAACCCCAACCCCACACCCTCAATCCCATCGCCCCATAACGGATATCATCCTCAGAGCATACAACCTCCTAACAGGCCCTATAATAATAATGATGCCACAGGCTCCTCGAATCATCATGCACCCGTACCCAATCGAAACTTCAGCAGGTCAACAGAACCCGTCTCCATCAACGGCATCACCGGATTGCTAAATTCAAATCATACCGCCTCTCATCATGGCCCCCCACCGCCGATCCCTCACAGCCAATATCCCCAAAATTTGCCCATCCATACTCAGGCCCCATCACACAACTCTAGGATGTCTGCCAACGCCCATCAACTGGTACCCATGTCTGCCGATCCAACGGCCAACACCCGATTCTCTTCGACCTCAAATAGTCCCACTGCGACCAATAACCATTTCCCCCATCACCAGCTTGGCCCCCGATCCATGTCTGCTCTCTCTCTCCTCTTCTCCAACATGGCCAATCCCAGTCATCACCATCACCACCACCATCATCACCACCGCCACCCCCCTGAACATGCCCATTCCAACCAGGGGCCCACCGCTGTGCTTCCAAGCCTACGCCCTCATCAGTCCGCTGCCAAGTCACTTGCCAATGGCAATGGGCCCCTGCCTCGCCCCGAGGGCAGAGTCGAGGTAGAGGGAGCCGAAGCAGAAGAGGAAGCAGAGGACGATGAGGGGGAGGAGGAGGAAGAGGAGGAGGAAGAAGAGGAAGTTGAGGGTAGCACCAAAGAGGGATCAACTTCCATGAGACAGGTGGACGACGAAATGGAAATCGACGCGGAATGCGAGGACGAAGAATAGAACTTGATGCACCAACATTACCCCCCATCTTGCCCGCCTCCATCCATTCCCTCTGTCCTCTCTTCGCGGCAACCAGAAAGAACAAGACAAACCAAGCTTTCTTTTCTGTAAACCTCGCGTGTGTGTGATGTTGATCTTTCCGGAAGGTTGTACGCACTGTATGGCTGTGGGCTACTGCTACTGTTTGCGCTCTTTATCACTTTCTGTCTGCTGTCCCATGTCCACTAGACTCTATATGCTCTTGTTTGATTGGCTGTAATGATTCCTCAGTAATGGATATCTTGAATCATCCGACCGACCGACCGACCGACTGATCAGCGGCTTGCATTCTCCAAGCACCTCATTTCCCACCACTTGGCGTGACTATCTGGTGCACAACGTTGATAGCCTCACATGGGTGGAAAAAGCGATAGGAAGGCATCGATGCTGTGTGCTTCATATTTGAGCCCAGCTGTGTCTCGCTCCAATTTCTTTCAGGGTTCAGAGCTATCAAGTGCTGCTCCCGTCTCCCTTTGCGCACAATGTGACGAGCTTAAGAATTCATTGCTTGAAACAAGAAAACATGGTTTCGGATCAGCGATGGTTTTGGAGGTTCCATCCTCACCAAGGTGGACTTAGGCGAGTCAATCCAGTGTGAGCGAGAGCGGGGATTGAGGAAGGTTGAGCAAGAATGATTGTTTGTTGGGTGGAAGTGAATGTGAGCGAGTGAGGAGAAGGAAGTGGATCAGGGCAAGCAATTGAGATTAGGTTGTTCAGTTGATGATTAGGGTTTACAACCTGGATGGTTTGCGCAGCAGTTGAGTTTCACAGAGGATAGTCGCAAGGTTTCACAATTAATCCTCTTTTTGTAAGGCTCCATTTAGCCCCAACTTAATCCATTCTATTCTGTCTCACGTACATGTATGGGACTGGTTTACTTTAATATGCACTACTAGTACTTGCTTCTCCCAAGCCACCCGTGTATGGTGTGAGGATGCATGAGACAAATTAAACTTTCTGTCCGCAACCACTACATCTCTACCCTTGACACGCGTCACTCAACACACAGCCCACATTATTTCCCCTCATCCCCCTCCCAACACAGAAAGTCTCCCCCCCCTCCCTTCCCCTGAGCAGCTAATGCTCCCTCTTCCCCCCCGCCCCCCAGACCCAGCTCGACCCCCGGCCGCGTCCATCATGGATGACGAAATCATGGTCGAAGACGCGTCTAACGCGCCCCCCACACGCCCACTCACGGAACCGCCCTCAACAGGGCTTCACATGCTTCTGAAGACGATCCTTGGAGATGCCAGCAACCGAGACGCGTCCGGCGCCGTCAGGGTCCCGGCTGATCTTTTCAATGTCCTCCTAGACATGTCGCTCAATGCGGAGAAGACGATGCGTCGCCTTGAAGATACCATAGATAGACTGAACGCCAG
This sequence comes from Puccinia novopanici, assembly GCA_004348175.1. NCBI lineage: Eukaryota > Fungi > Basidiomycota > Pucciniomycetes > Pucciniales > Pucciniaceae > Puccinia > Puccinia novopanici. The sequence goes on from SMGU01010475.1 coordinate 8,889, forward strand.
TGTGGACACCAAGGTTTCAGCCACGGCCAACCCGATCCTTGCTCGCCTCGCTGAATTGGAAAAAAGGCTCGCTGCTGGAGCCCCCCTGATAGCCTCTAAACACGCGCCCAAGTCATTCGCCAGTGTGGCGACTTCGAATGCTCAGAAAGCCACGCCTGACGCGTCTGCCCCGACTGTGAAACCCCCATCAGCTCAAAGCCTCGCCTCATTGAAACCCAAGAGGGTGATCATACACTCGAATCCCTTGAACACGACTCTCAAAGACGTCCCACGCGAAGCCCTTGTCCAGCGTGCCAATGAGGCCTTGATGAAGATTGACGCGAAGACTGAAGGTAAAGCAGTCACGATTCGAGGCGTGAGCATGTTGCCCTCGGGGGACGTATCTTTCTACACAGAAAATAAGGCTCAACAACGCTGGCTGATGGACCACAAACACGTGTGGTCCAAGGAAGTCCATGTGGACCTCGAGGCGTCTCCAAGTACTTACTCGGTGATGGTGCACGGTGTTCCCCGGTCCTTTGACATTGGCAAACCAGCAAATTTGGCACGACTAGCTTCGGAAAACAACTTTCAGGCCTCTGATATGGCTCGGGTCAGATGGCTTGGACCGGGCGACGCTTTCTCCCCCAAATCAGCAGGGTCCCTAGTCATCTCATTCACTAATAAAGACCTCGCGATTAGAGTTGAAAAAACTGGAATCTTTCTGAATTATGACTATCACAGGACCGCCAAGTTCAAACCGAGACCGCCTCAATGTTTCAACTGCCTTCGCATGGGCCATTTCGGGAAATGGTGCCGCGATAGAACTCGATGCGCGAAGTGTGGTGAGAAACACACGACTTTTGAATGCCCAGAAGGCATGGGTAATATCACCTCTTGCGTTCTCTGCAAGGAGGGTCTCAAACATAGGATTGATGGAGTCACTAGTGCTGATCACTCCCCTTTTGAAGCAACCTGCCCTTTTAAGAAGGCATGGTTTGAGAAGCGTCGAATCCCTCTCCCATGTTAGGTACACCCGAAGAATCCCCTGAAGAATCCCTGTCCCCAACCCAATCGCCTGTCATTCCTCCTCCTCAAGATATTGAAGCTTCGAAGGAAGCTCCTGCCCCCCCGTCCAGTTTTTTCTCCTTTCTTCAACTAAATTGCCATGTCGCCAAAGCCGTCACACTAACAACTCTGGAGTCTTCTTCAAATTTTGATATTCTCATTTTACAGGAACCTTGGGTTAACCCATTCGACCTAGCCCCCCCTCAACACCCTGCGTGGCGAGCTTACTCCGCTTTCGAGCACTCTCCCGCTAAATGGCATGATCGCCATAAGGCAGTCATCTACGTCAAGTCGTCGATTCCCTCAAGTATGGTCAAGCTGCTTCCAGGAGGGTCCCAGGTATCAGTGGGGGTGGAGATCTCTCCACCCTCCCGCCCTCCCCTTCGCTTTCTCAACGTTTACAACCCCCCCTCTTCCCTCGTGACTTTTCCCGCGCTCAAGGAGTGGCTGAAGAATCTCAATTCTAGGCAGGTCGCGACTTTGGTTTGTATGGACTCGAATGTCCATCACAAACATTGGAATCCCCCCGGACGTGGGAGGAATGACCCTGGCGCAGTCGAACTGCTCAGTATCATGTCCCCAGCAGGCTTTCGAGTGGCTTCTCCCCGGCATGTTCCCACTTTCTTCTCGTCTAAAGGGAAGGGATTCACAATTGATTTGATCTGGTCCAATTTTCTAGGGTCTCAAATAGTTCGGACGATTGATGTATCAAACGACAATCATGGCTCCGATCACCAGGCCTTGGTGGGCTCCCTGAACCTTCAGAAACTCCCGCCGACGTTCCGGTGGCAACTCCCTTGCTGGAAAAAACTGAAATCTGGTGGCACAAGGATCGACTTAGATAAGTCTCTACCCTCTTGGGATCAGGAAGTCTTGTCGATTGATGAACAGGCGGTAGCGCTGACCACTGCTGTCCAGTCTGCTCAACAATCTTTAGGACACCGAGTCCGGGATAACCCCAGTCGGTCCAAGTCTTGGTGGTGCCAGGAGACGCTGGGCCCTGTGGTCAAGATCAGAAATCGGGCACGCAAATGGATGATACTGGCTAAGTCTCCGGAAGCACTGGATTGTTACAAACAATGGAACACTTACTTCCTGCAACTGGTCAACCATCTCAAGCAGAGATCCTGGCGCCGTCTCCTGGAAGATCCGGAAGAGGGTGATCTCTATCGGGTTCTGCGGTTTTCCAATAGACGCTCGGGTGGAGACATCCTTCCGCTCAAGAACAAGGAGGGACTACTCGTCCTCGAGAAGGACCAACAAGCTAAGTTACTCTTCGAAGGAACCTCAGTCATGGGTGTCCCAATTAATCTGACTGACGTAGATCCGCCCTGGGATCGACGCTTTGTCACATACCCGGAGGTGAAAGCTGCGGAAGTGATGGCAGCCATTGAGCGTATCCAACCTAAGAAGGCAGCAGGTATTGATGGAATTGCCAACGAAACAATTAAGTTTCTCGCTCCCTCTCTTGCCCCCAAACTTGCTGATCTGTACAACAAAGTTTTTTCTACCAGCACGTTTCCTCCCACTTGGAAGCGTGCGGTGACAGCAATTATTCGCAAGCAAGGCAAACCTGACTATACCAATCCAAACGCCTACCGACCAATCGCTCTTTTGAGCTCCATGAGCAAGATCTTGGAGCTCATCATCTCTCGCCGTCTGACGACTTGGGCTGAAGAAAGGAGAATCCTGGCGGAAGGCCACTTTGGCGGCAGGAAATGTTCAGGCACAGAAGACGCCATGTTTGCTTTGGAACATTGGACCAAGGCAAAGTGGCGTGAAGGCAAAGTAGTCGCGGGTCTTTTCCTTGATGTCAAGTTTGCGTACCCTTCAGTGCATCCCGCGAGATTAATCAACTACCTCTTTCAGATGGAATGTCCAACATACCTGGTCAAGATCATCGACGATTTCCTCAGGCAACGGTCTACCACAATCAGACTAGGAGATTTCACTTCTGAGGCATTTGATGTTGACATTGGCCTCCCACAGGGGTCCCCGCTTTCGGTTATTCTCTACATCCTCTACAACAACACTTTACTAAACCATTCTCTTTCGGTTGATTCAGATACGGTTTCAATTGGTTATGTGGATGACGTGGTTCACCTAGTGGCGGCCAAATCAGAAGAGGAGGCTCACGAAGGACTTCGGCGGGAGGGCCTCCGTTCGCTGGACTGGGGAATCTCCCATGGGGCGATATTTGATCAGGCTAAAGCGCAGTTCCTTTGGCTGGCGAAAGGCAAAACAAGCAACAGGAGCCTTTCCTTTGGTGCCCACTCCCTCCGACCGGTTAATGAGGTAAAGTGGCTTGGAGTCTGGATTGACTCCAAGCTTCTACTCAACAGGAATTTTAGGGACTTGGGGGAGAAGGCATCCAGGACCTTGTCTCAACTCACAATTTTTGGGAATTCAAAATATGGTGCTAAAGAGGCTGACAGACTGAAGTTGATCAAGTGCGTTCTAATTCCTAGGACCACTTACGGAGCAGCTTTGTGGGCAACCAAAGCCAACGCCGGAAAGGTCGAAACCCTGGCGACCAGGGTGGACCGAATGGCGGGGAACTTCATTTTGGGCACCTTCAAGACCACGACAAATAAATTTCTGACGAAACGCTCTCCGGCCACGCCGGTCAAGAACGATATTATTAAGTCCGCCTTAGCTTTCTACTTTAGGAAGATTGTTAAAAGATGCCCGAATGATACTGTTAGAGGCATGATTCTGAACAGCAGGGCCTCCTTGGACAAGCGGTATCCGGATGCGGCCAGATCAAGCCTGGCAGGGGAACTGGTTGACAAGGCATTAAAACTCAACCCGGAGATGATTGTGGTACCCCCGAAGGTGAGGGCGTCAAACCGATTTGGGTACCTGAATGAGGACTTGAACAAGGATGAGGCACTTGAATCTGTTAAGTCTCTTGTTTCTGCGCTTTGCATCGATTCCTCCTCTCTCCTATTTTTTAGCGACGGGTCGTTCTTCCCTGACAAGGGTGGAGCAGGTGCAGTGTACTGCCCCGGCAAGAACACCTTCACCTCTCTCTCAATTGGGGACAATCCGACTCTGTCTAACCATGAAAGTGAAGCAGCTGGCCTTCTTGCTGCGCTCTGGATGGCCAAAACCTATGCCGCAGATGAGTCGATCCAAAGGGTCTACATATTCATTGACAACAAAGGTGTTATCGTGAGGACGAGGCACCCGGAGGCCCCCAAGCCCGGGCAGCGAATCTTCCAGCTGATCCAGGAGGCGGCCCTGGACATTTCTCCACGAGTGGAGATAACCCTGGCTTGGTGCCCCGGTCATAGTGATATAATGGGCAACGAGATAGCGGACCAGTTGGCAAAAGAGGCGGTCACTGATGAGAAGACTCCTCTTCTACACGTCGACGGTAACTTCAAGAAGGCCCTAATGATGGTATCTAAAGGCTTAAAATCGCGGAGGCCAGAGGCGTCATCTTTGCCGCGAGCTCATAGCTCTCTGCTGAATCAGCTAAGTTCGGGTCACTGCACACTGAAAACCTTTCTCTTTCGTATTAACAGACAAACGGATCCCTTGTGCCCTATGTGTGGCAGTAGGGACACTGTCCCTCACCTCATGAATTATTGTGAGGCACATAAGCGGCACAGGGCAGTGCTCCGCAAGGCACTATGGCAGCGCAAGATCCCATTCAACCCGAATCAGCTTCACCCAACCCTGAACTGTCCTAAGGCAGCCGAACCTTTGATCCGATACCTCAAGGCGACGACCCGCTTTCCGAGTGTTTTTAGCTCCTGATTCCTGATAGTTATCCCATTGTTTTCCTTTTATTGTTTGCTTGTTTTTCTTCTTCTCTCTTCTCCTAAACTTCCACATTCACATTGTTTTGTTAGTCACTTCCCTTCTGTGATTGTCCTTTAGACCCTGTCGGGTGACAATGTTGTTAAATTCATAGTGTGCAATGCCATAGGCCTAATTACACTAAAAAA
>SMGU01010476.1:0-26548 GCA_004348175.1 Puccinia novopanici
TTTCATTTTTTTTTTTTTCTTCATGGGTAGGGGTGGGGGGAATCCATGCCAAAAATTCGACGATTTTGGGGTTGGCGCGCTAAATTTGGGGTCGCCGCGCAATTCCGGGGGTCGCCGCGCCAATTTGGGGGTCGCAGAACTAATTATGGGTCGCCGCGCTAATTATGGGGGTCGCAGAACTAATAGGGGTCGCAGCGCTAATTTTGGGGGTCGCCGCACTAATTCTACCACCCTGGACCCATCCCCCCACTCAACAAGATTCTTCTCATCACTCATCAATAAATTAACGTCAAATGCTGATTTTTATTTATTTATTTCTGTTTTAAATTAATTTTTAGGACTTAAGCGTCACTACAGCAACACCTGAAGAGAAGGCAGCTCAAAAAATTGAAGAACTCAAGGGGAAACTCCTGGCCATGAATCCAACGCAGAGGGACATTCAATTGGACGCCATCACACGAGTGATTGAAGGATCTGGAACTGTCGTGGACATCAAATTACCCACTCAAGCCCAACAACACGAGGAAGGCCAAAGGTGCAACAAACAGACCCAAATCAACAACTACCAGAAGGGATCCATCCCATTTCGAACACGTGGAGAAGAACGCAAGGCGGAGGAACAAAAAGAAGAATCACGGAAGAAACAGAAGAAGGAGCCAGAAAACCCAAGCGAATTCAACCCATCAGAAAAGTCCCTCAAGATATTCCACAATCAGTCTCTTCTTCATCAAAACACCCTCCACCTCCACCTCCACCTCCAAAGAAGTTCCGCCCTATCAAAGCAGTCAAGGTCACCGAACCTCCTCGAACCCTCCCAGAAATCCCCAGATTGATCAACAAGCTCCCCTCCTACATCCAGGACCATGTTCAGAAGGCGTTGGATGTGGACTCAGACGGACACTGTGGATTTCGAGCAGTTTCTTACTGTGTGAAGCTTGGGAAGGGTCAGACAACTACATGGAGGTCCGCCAAAAACTCTTGGACGAATTGAACACGCGTGGAAAATGGTATGTTGACAAGGAAGTCATGGATCAAGAACCCTCGATGAATTGAAAAAAAGAACTCAGGTCCGGTCAAACAAATCGTGCGGTCGAAGCTTTTGGATGTGCATGCCCTCCATGGGTGAACCACTGGCTAATGCTTTTCAATGCCCCCTCTTCTTCTTTTCTTCTTCCTCATCCCAAACTTTCCTTCCTCATTTCTGCCCTCCAAACAATAACCCCCCATTTTCCTTGCTTTCAGCAACTCCCACTTTACTGTTTTAGAACTCAAAGATCCCCTTCTTTTTCCTGCCCCTATTCTTTTGAAGAGTTGGGGTGAAGTGGCCTCTCCAGAAGCTTTACAGTGGAAGGAAAAATATGCTAGCTGCTAAACTTAAGGGGGGGAATAAAAGTTGTTTTTATTGATTATTTCTGTTGATTTGTTCTTTCTTCTTATTTTTCTTATTCTAGTAGCTTATTGTCTTCCTTCCCCTTTCCTCCATATTTTTCCTTGATTGATTCAATCTTCTTGAATATTTTCCTGATTTTCTTGTATATTTTTCCTGATTTTCTTCAATATTTTACTCAATTTTCTTGTTTTCTCCAAATTTTTCCTCAATTGTTTCATGAAAGAAAAATTTATTTCATAAAGGAATTGATGTCTTCATAAAATCATTGAGTGTAAAAGAAAAAAAGAAAAAGAAATAAAGAACAAAAAACAAAAAGACGAAAAAGACAAAAGAAAACATAAGATGGGAAAATGGGAAACAATGTGTATTTGTAAACTTTTTTTAATTTAATTTTGTGCAAAAATATACATTATATTGCACAAAATTATAACTCAATTTTGCGCACAAAATTTCTATTATTTTGCGCAAAATTAAGTTATAATTTTGTGCAAAATAATTTATATTTTTGCGCAAAATTTAATGATTTTTTTATTTTTTTATTTTGTAATTAGGGCGGCGACCCCTTTTTTTTGGGTTGGCGACCCCCTTTTTTTATTTTTTGGACTTTGGGCGAAATTGGGGCGGTGACCCCTCATTTTTGGTACGGCGACCCCCAGAATTCCAAAAATCCGGGTTTCCGGGCTCAACGTCCGTGGCCGGCCTGACTGGGTCCGTGGGACGGCCCGCGCACTTTGGGGTCGCAACACCAAAAGGTGGGGGTCGCAAACCCAGCCCCCAAATTATATTGTAGTATAATTTCAATAGTAATATAAATTTAGGTTAGAGCAACCTGAGAAATTTCCACTTGTACAGTGCCTAGCCAGAAGTTTTTGTCACAACACTTTTCATTCAACAAGTTCAACCACCACAGTTAAAATCAAAATTTCTGGTGAATCAATCCAAAAAGAGTTTCAAATAATGATTATGAAGAAAAATTTTGGAAAAAATAAAAAATAAAATTTGTGAATTTTTTTAATTTTTTGCTGCTTTTCAGAAATGTTTAATATGCATTTGAAGTGCCTAGAAAACTCAGAGAGTAAAGCCTGGAATGTGATAAGAATGATAATAAATGAAAAAAAATTGAACCAAAATAGCAAAGCAACTTTAGTGACCAGCACAACAGGGCCAAAAATTGGAATTAAAATAAATTATGCACTGAAATCAGATCTAATCCCATTTTCAGGCCTGTTTCTATGGCCACTAAATTAGCTTTTCTATTTTGTTTCAAAAATTTTTCATTTATTATCATTCTTATCACATTCCAGGCTGTACTCTCTGAGTTTTCTAGGTGCTTCAAATGCATATTAAAATTTTGTGAAAATCAGCATAAAATTAAAAAAAATCACAAATTTTATATTTTTATTTTTTCCAAAACTTTTCTTCATAATCATTATTTGAAACTCTTTTTGGATTGATTAACCAGAAATTTTGATTTTAACTGTGGTGGTTGAACTTGTTGAATGAAAGTGTTGACAAAAACTTCTGGCTAGGCACTGTACAGTCTGTGAGAACTATTCCCAACACCACATTAGATATGAATATGCCTACCAGAACATGGGATAAGGTGCGCTACTGACCCTATCTGGTAGTGCATATTCGACTGGCGCCGACTGTTCGCGACTTGCTTAGACTGCCCCCCAACTACATGTCAACCACCCGGAACTCAACACAGCTGCTTCCGAGCCGGCAATACAGCAGCTGTGTGTACACCGGCCAACCCCATCGCTAGACCGGCCAGCCCCATCGCTAGACCGGCTGGCCCCATTGCTAGACTGGCCGGCCAGCCGATCGCCACTTCTCATACTAACCAGCCATACCACGCAGAAGGACCTGAGCACTCCATCAAGACAAAGGACTCAAGTCAACAAACTCCTCCAGAAGGCAAGTTTGCTCGACGTGCACATTACCATCAACACAGTCCTACCTGCAAGAAGAAAAATTGGGAATGGCTATATCTTTTTTGTTACTTGGATAAAGGGTATGAAAATTTCAAATCATTAATTTTAATTTTTTATTTCAATTCAATGGACCTCCAAGAAATGAATATTTAATTTGTCATGAGATAGAGGGGTAGGTAGGTTGGCTGCAGCCAGCTGAGAATTGGAAAATTGGAAATGGCTGTATCATCTTTATTACTTGGACAAAGAGGATGTAAATTTCAAATAATAAAGTTTACTGGTGCATTTCATCACTATGGAACTTTTAGAAATCAAGCTGGAATGGTTTTACAGATAGAGGGGTAGGTAGGTTGGCTGCTGCCAGCTTGAAGTAGGAAAATTGGAAATGGCTATGTCTTTTTTGTTACTTGGAAAGGGGATGCAAATTTCAAATCATAAAATTTATTTGTTTTCTTTCAACCCTATGGAAATCTTAGCAATGAATCTTGAATGGTTTCAGAGATAGAGAGGGAGGTAGGTTGGCTGCAACCTGGTTAGAGTAGGAAAATTGGAAATGGCTGTATCATCTTTTTTACTTGAATAAATTTGATTTAAATTTCAAATTATCAATTTCAATTTGGTATTTCAACACTTTGGACCTCTTATTAATTAATCTGTAATAGTGTCTGATATTGAGGGAGCAGGGGGATTGGCTGTAGCCAGGTTAGAGTAGGTATCAATGACAATTACTGGGTCAATTTAAATCCAACCAAATGATCCATTCAATCATATATTTCATCAATTGAAAGAATTTATTTGATTTTGATTCAATTTTAATTCACCTATTACTTTTCAATTTGTACTTGTTGTGCCTTGATATCAGATAATGCAGATATATCAAGGCTTAGGTACAACTTGACAAGTACTGGGTTAATTCAAATAAAAATAAATGTGGATATATTCTTTTTGATTACTAAATTGATTATTGAAACTTTTTTCATTTGAATTGTCCTAGTACTTGTCAAGTTGTACTTATGCCTTGATATATCTGCATTATCTAATGTCAAGGCACAAGTACAACTTGACAAGTATTAGAACAATTCAAATCAAGAAAAAGGTGCAAATCATCTATTTTATCCCGAAAAATAATGTATAAACCTTTGGTTTGATTTTAATTGAATTACTTGTCAAGTTTTACTTGTGCATTGATTTATCTGCATTATCTAATATCAAGGCACAAGTACAACTTGAAATGTACTAGTTCAATTCATAGCAAACCAAATATTTAAAATTCTTTTTGATTATTAAGTAGATTATTGAATTTTTTGTTTTTTTTTTGAATTGTCCTAGTACTTGTCAAGTTGTACCTATGTCTTGATATTATATATAGAATGCAGATATATCAAGGCACAAGTACAACTTGACAAGTACTAGGCCAATTAAAATCAACAAAAGTTTACAATCATCTACTTCAGCATCAAAAAGAATTTTCCAAAAAAAAAAAAAGTCAATTGACCTAGTACTGGTCAAGTTTTACTTGTGCCTTGATATTAGATAATGCAGATATGCCAAGGCACAAGTACAACTTGACAAGTACTAGGTCAATTAAAATCAAACCAAACATGTATAACTTCTTTTTGATGATAAAATAAATTATTGAAACTTTTTTTTATTTTAATTGCTCTAGTACTTTTCAAGTTGTACTTTTGCCTTGATATATCTGCATTCTCTAATATCAAGACAAGGGTACAACTTGAGAAGTACTAGGACAATTCAAATCAAAAAAATGTTTCAATTATCTATTTCATCATTAAAAAGAATTTTTACACCTTTGGGTTGCTGTGAATTTACTTACTACGGTCAAGTTGTACTTGTGCCTTGATATTAGATAATGAAGATCAATCAAGTCACAAGTATAACTTGACAAGTACTAGTTCAATTAAAATTAAAAAAGGTGTATCAATTATTTTTGGGGATAAAATAGATGATTTAAACCTTTGGATTGATTTGAATTGACCTATTACTTGTCAAGTTGAACTTCTGCCTTGATATTTATAGATAATGCAGATATATAAAGGCTCAAGCTCATACAACTTGACAAGTACTAGGACAATTCACATCAAAGAAAAGTTTCAATCATCTATTTCATAATTAAAAATAATTTATCCACCTTTGTTTTGATGTGAATTAACCCAGTACTTGTCAAGTTGTACCTGTGTCTTGACATATCTGCATTATCTAACATCAAAGCACAAGTACAACTTGAAAAGTACTAGGTAAATTAAAATTGAATAAAATTAAATAAATTCTTTCAATTGATGAAATATATGATTGAATCCTTTTTTGGATGTAAATTGACCCAGTACTTGTCATTGGTACCTACTCTAACCTGGTCACAGCCAATCCCCCTGCTCCCTCAATCTCAGGAACGATTACAGATTCATTAATTAGAGTTCCATAGTGTTGGAATGCCAAAGTGAAATTGATTCTTTGAAATTTAAATCTCATTTATCCAATTAAAAATATGATCCAGCCATTTCCAATTTTCCTACTCTAACCAGGCTACAGCCAACCTACCTCCCCTCCATCTCTGAAAACATTCAAGATTCATTGCTATAATTTCCATAGTGTTGAAAGAAAACAAATAAACTTTACTATTTGAAATTTGCCTCCCCTTTATCCAAGTAAAAAAAGACATAGTCATTTCCAATTTTCCTACTCTAAGCTGGCAGCAGCCAACCTACCTGCCCCTCTATCTCTGAAACCATTCAAGATTTCTTGCCACAAGTTCCATATTAATGAAATAAATGATCAAACTTGATGATTTGAAATGTATATGCCCTGTATCCAACTAACAAAAAAGATACAGCCATTCCACATTTTTCTTCTTAGCACAAGGTCAATGGAAATGTGCATGTCAAACGAACTTGCCTTCTGGATGAGTTTGTAGACTCGAGTTGTTTGTCTTGAAGGAGTGCTCAGGTTCTTCTTTGTGGTATGGCTGGTTAATACGCGGAGTGATGATGGGCCGGCTTGCCGGTCTAGCAATGGGGCCAGTCGGTCTAGCAATGGGGCCAGTCGGTCTAGCGATGGGGCTGGCCGGTCTAGCGATGGGGTTGGCCGGTGTACACACAGCTGCTGTAGCCGGCTCGGCAGCAGATTTGTTGAGTTCTGGGTGGTTGACGTGTAGTTGGGGGCAGTGTAAGCAAGTCGCGAACAGTCAGCGCCAGTCGAATATGCACTACCAGATAGGGTCAGTAGCACACATTATCCCATGTTCTGGTAGGCATATTCATATCTAATGTGGTGATTCCCAAGTCATTCTATTTCAAAATAAGTTGACACATGCGGCAATGGTTATAACAATGCATGCATGATGTCATGGGACATAGAATGAATGGAAGTACTCAATTGAGCTATTATGGTGCAAGATGACACCATTAAGGCATCATTTGATGTAAGAATGGTTGATACACCATAAGATCTCCCTGAGAGACCTAAAGAATATAAAAGGTGGCCTCTTTGGCCTTGAGATTGATCCTCAGTGATTCACCCCAGCATACTATAGTAAGTGTAGTGAATTCCCTCCTCCTACTTTGAGAGTAGTGTTTCCATCTCCCCATCACCATACCTTTTACCACTGGAACAATAGTTAGTCTTATTAAAGCCCCATTTAAAAGCTTTCTCTTTGATCCTTAAAAGTAGTTGCAGCAAGACCACCACCTCTGTCAAGAAGCCAATCAGTTTAATTTCTTGCCAGCTACTTTTAACAACTCTGTTTTATTTTGATATAAGCACAGCTCAGCTGTCCCTCTATCTTCTTCACTTGTACCAAGTAAGTTGATCTTAAAGAGGTATCTCCTACCTTAAGCCATCCTTGATTGGGCCACAAGGGGACATTAGTTAACTAGAGTAGCAATACACTAGGTAGATTGAGAGTAGTCTCTTCTTTTAATAATTTCAGCACAGTGCTAGTACTCGGCATATCCATTGGATCCCCCTAGTTTCATACACATAGCTGACATCAAACAACCTGTGGACGACCATCTGCTGCCTCCAAGAAGAAGAACCTCAAAACTGAACCTTGTGAACCATTACAATTTGAAAGAATCCAGCCAAACATATTGCCTCAGAGAAGAAGGATCAAGATTCCAAGAAAGTGAAGGTTGAGCCCACCTGAAAACTTCCAGTCCGTTCAACCCAAAAAATTCCTTTCCTTCTTGAAGCTCCCAATATCTCAGACATTTCTCTCCCATGATTCACCAATACATTGAAAAAAATACCGGACGTTGAAGCCGATGGACACTGTGGATTCCGAGTCATTGCCTGGGCTTTGGGACGGGGACAAGATGCTTTCATGTATGTCCGGAAAGAAATCTACAGAGATCTTACAGGACAATCAAAATTCTACTTGGATCAAGGCTTCCTGGTTGAAATCAACAGAGTGGCTCGGAGAATACAATTTGAGGATTCTGGACCTTGTGATATTCACAACTGGATGAGTATGCCAACGATGGAACACCTTATGGCTGAGGTTTACAATAGGCCAGTCTTCTACTATGGCAGATCTTGGAGTCAAAAGTTCTTCCCATCTTGAGACATAACTTCCCTATTCACTTCATTGTTGCCCCTCCACATTATATATATATATATATCCTAGCTCAGCCATGATTAAACTTCCTTCTCTTGTAAAGACTGTCATGTGCCTGTACCATCCGTTCATAATACCTCTGCCATCTGCCTTTGGAATTGTAATGCAAATGGAATACCAAAGCATAAGCCATTGTGGAGTTAGAGGAGTCAGAGGAAGTGGTCTAAGGGGAGTGAGTCAATGTGGATTAGTTGTGAAGGGAGAAGGAAATTTCAAAAAAAAAGACACAGAAAGGCAGATTAAAGTGAGGGAAAAAGCAACAAGAATGTATGTCAATGGTCTTTGGGAGAATATTGTGCACCCTGTGACTTTTCAGCCTCCAGCCAGCAGCCTGGCTTATAACAAGCACAAGGCTAGCTTTGAAAGTGTTACTTAATCAGAAAAAATGTGGAAAGAACTCAGTGTATACCAGACCACATGTGAAACATATGTCCCATGCCATACAAGTCACAGAGTACATCCTACATCAGGTTAAAATGGATGAAGGTAGCTCTACACTGAGCAAATGATGAAGTTTGAATGTAACACAATATGATTAAAAGGTGCTCATAACCTATTTATACTTAAGTTTTTATGAAGTAATACATATTAGCCCAGTTCAGATTGGGACTTCTAACACCATTTTCAACCCACATGCCATGAAATTTTGACCTTTCTTTTTTTAAAAGAAAAAGCGTTATCATTTTTCCAAGACATTTGGATCTGATGACCAAAAAATGAATGAAAATTTATGTCTTCAGGAGTTAAAAGTTATGTTACATCTCCCAATCCAAACCAGGGTACAGATGATGCGACTCGGAAACCTAACCTTGTTGTTTGAACAGTCTCTAGTCCCCCGGTGACATGTTCTGTGAAAGATGTTCATGCAACGTGTTGAGCTCGATCGGCCTGGATTACGTCATCCAGATGAACTCGTGTCAGTGTGCCCAAATTTGAGCACAAAAATAAATATTTGAATAAAAAACCTGAAACTCAACCAACAACTAAGACTCTGGCCAGGAACCCTCACAGATCCAGACCGAACCAAACATATTTACATAACAACATGGCATCCCCCATCATGAAGGGTCAGTTTCTTGTCTCTATCACCTTTACTGGTGGTCAGTTGAGAGCTCATCAATTTCTGTCTGCAAACTATTAGCTATCGTCAAGTCCGTCTTATCCAGCGTGAGTTCTTTGTTGGATCACGCAAACTTCTTATGATATCATTGACGTGTTCCCGGTCACTTCGATGTAGGATACTCTCATCCTCAGAGGACGTCCAATCAATGGCCAACCGCCCAAAGAGCGCACGCTGCATCTGGCTGGGTCAGTCTATACGAGCTAGTTGGGTGACGATTGTGCTAATGGGTCAATCTCGGAATAATAATTTCACAGTCTCACTGCCCCACGCCCCGGTTCACGAGATCGCCCTGATGAGCCCTGGGCATTTGAAAGCAGAGAATTTGTCAGGTCAATGCTCGTTGGGAAAGAAATTGGATTGTATGTAGTAGCTCCCCCCGCCGATTTTCCAGCAATCTCTCACTTTTGAAATGCTCACTTGATGTGCAGTACCATTTCTTACACGATTCCTTCTGGCGGCGAGTTCGGCGTGGCACTTTTAACGTCTGGGACAAATTCACCCGTCGATGTGGCACTAGAGATAGTAAAGAATGGGTGGGCTAAGCTCAGAGAGAACACTAAGCTGGGAAATGCAGATGATGAGAACAACGGTGGAAACCCTGAACAAGATCGCCGAAATCAACTCAAGGAAGCAGAAGAGACTGCTCGTCGAGAGGGTAAAGGTTTATGGGCAGAAACTCCACCAGTAGGTTATCTTTTGGATCTTGGCTAAATCAGTTCTCATATCAGAAATAACAACTGAGAATTACTTCCAGACCCTTGAAGTCCACTACTCTATGCCAGAAGATCCAGCTGCTTTTTTGCGAGAGTACAAGGGAAAAAGTCTCGATGGTCCGTCCAAATATCGTAACCCTTGGATATTTTCTTATGTGCTGCCTGACATTTTTTTTTTTTTTTAATCGGCAGCGATCATTGAGACTGTCTCAAATGGTACAACTGTCCGTGCAAGGTTAATGCTAAGCCCTGAAAAACATCAGTTCGTTACGCTCACCATGGCTGGTGTTCGCTCACCTCGGTCTCGGCAATATGCACCTCAAGTCCAGGCTGATACTTCCACATCAGCAAATGAGGGTGAACCATTTGGCGATGAAGCCAAATTCTTTACGGAATGTCGGCTGCTCCAGCGGAGCGTATCTATCGTATTGATATCATTACCCACACCCCAAGCTACCAGCTTAGCCTCTCAAGCCCAGACTCAGCAGTCACTTGTCGTTAGCAGCTTTATTGGAATCGTCCGGCATCCTGCTGGATCTATCGCAGCTCTCCTACTGGCAAACGGACTGGCCCGTGTCGTGGATTGGCATGCAGGATTTCTTTCATCTGTCCCCGAACAGCAGGGCGGTGGAATGGAACGGTTACGAAAGGCAGAAGCTGAAGGCAAGGCCGCACAACGAGGCCATTGGAAATTGGTTGCGGCCTCCACAAATGACCCATCAGAAACCAACGGCTCCACTGTAGCTACCGCTCCCAGCAAGATGAAGTTTGAGGAATAGTCTCAAGGGTATGGACTGGAGATACCTTTAGTATTCGAGTTAGTTCAGCGAACAAATCAGACGGGCAAGAAGACAGAAAAGTTCAACTAAGTAGCATAAGGCAACCAAGGTATGATATTATTTTAAAATCGTTGGCAAATGTCTGGACGCAACTTGCTGATAGACTGCTATTTATTGTTTAGGCCCACCGATTATAAGTTTGGCGGTCTTGCCTCAGAAGCCCGAGAACTTTTAAGGCGTCGACTCATTGGCAAGCAAGTTCACATCTCGGTCGATTACATCAGGCCCAAGGAGGGTGATTATGAAGCCAAAGAATGTGTGACTATGAAGTTACCGACAGGAGTGTATGGTTGGAGTTCATTACATTCTTCATCCCTTTGAACTCGTTGCCTGGTTCAATCTCAACTAAGTCTGATTTTAATTTGAGCTGGCAGCAATGTCGCCAATTTACTCCTAGAGCGCGGATATGCTACGGTGTTGAGGCATCGACAAGGAGAAGATAGATCTGAAGATTATGATATGCTCATGGCTACTGAAATGAAGTAATCACATTAGTCACCCTTCCTGCCTTGAGATTAAGCTGATGCAGCTTCATTACTATTTCTGTGGGCACTACCTGTCAGAGCTCAAACAGAAGGGAAAGGTTTACATTCGGACAAAGAATTCCCGCCTCCAAAAGTTACTGACGTCTCCGAAGTTAGTCACCAGTCGAGATTTCCTCTACTTATCACACACACTTCAAGCTAACGGATCCCTTGCCGACCGAACCAACCACGACAGAGCTCTAGTCGTGCCAATTCATATTTATCCGGCTGGAAGCGTCAAGGCAAAATGCCCGCGGTAGTTGATTACGTCGCTAGTGGATCCAGATTCAAGATTTGGCTTCCAAAACAGGATTTAAAGTTCACATTGGTTCTGAGTGGTGTCAAATGTCCTAAGACGGCTCGCCACCCCGGGAAAAAAATGAGCCTTTCGGACTTGAAGCCCTTGATTTTGCAAACAGGCACGCAATGCAACGGGATGTTGAAGTGGAGGTTGAATCTACTGATAAAAGTGGAGGTACGTCGTGGCTCGAAATAATTCACCTGAGAAGTGATATGATTGAGCGCTCAAGATTATTGTCACATTTAGGTTTCATCGGAGGCTTGTTTTTAAATAAGAGTGACAACTTTGGTCTTATGCTAGTCAAGGAGGGTCTGGCTAGCTGTAATGAATTCTCTCTTGAGCGCTCGCCATATGGCAAAGAGCTGAAGACTGCTGAAGACGAAGCTAAACAAAATCACAAAAACGTACGTATCTGCTCACTCGTGAGCTGTTCAAATCTGACCGCCTGCTCTCCTGTTTGATTTTAGATGTGGAAAAATTTCGTCGAACAATCATCCGATTCAGCTGTTCAAATTTCAAACAGGATGAAAAACATGACGATCAAGCCAAATTCAGAATACATCGATCTGATAATGTAAGATTTGAATGCTTGCACCTGATTATTCAATTACGTAAGCGCTAGTGAGTAGGAAATTGATCGCGTTGCCTGGTAGATCGGACATTCGAGAGCCGGTAGATGGCTCAGACGTGAATTTCTCCGTACAGATCTTGAAGAATGGCGGTATGTTTGATCTTTAACGTTGATTTAACAAGCTCCCAGTTAATGTTGACCAATTGTCAACTAACGTCCTACTATCTCTTTTGAAAATGTAGGAATTCCGGAGTTAACGGCATTAATGACCGATTTCGCGGTCTATCATCGCTCAGCCCCTCTATCTTCGACTCCGGCGAGTGGCTATCGAGCTGGAGATCTGGTATCTGCCAAATTTTCGGTCGACGATGCTTGGTACCGGGCAAAAATCAGAAAGAATTTCCCTCACAAGAAAGAAGCCGAAGTAGTTTTCATTGACTACGGTAATTCGGAAGTGGTGCCGCATAGCAACATCAGGTCACTTGACCCTCGGTTCAAGTCACTGCCGCCTCAAGCAAAAGAAGCGACTCTCAGTTTTGTCAAATTGCTAGGTCCTGATACGGAGTATGGTCAAGAAGCGCTGGATCGCTTCAGATCACTTGTTGAGGTTAGCAGACTTCCCCTTGCATCTTACGAATGTTGATCCGGCTGTGCTCAAGTTTTTGCCCCCTGCCTTAACATATAGGGTCAGACGCTAGGCGCGAACGTCGACTACCGCGATCCCAGCCAAAACGGTAGACTTCACCTTTCTTTATATGACGCCACGGACTCGCGAACATTTACATCTTCCCTCAACCACCGACTTGTACGGGAAGGGTATGCTTTGATTAACCTCAAGGCCCCTACAAGTCCGCCTACCACGAGCAGTACTCGGCATTAGAAGAGGCCAAGAAGCAAGCCAAACGTGACAGAGCTGGTGCTTATGAGTTTGGTGATGGTAAGCCCGTGGCTTCTCGGGCTCACAATATGATTACGGTCACTGATACTCGTTTGACTGTTGAACCCCAACTTTCGATGGATAAAGCGTTTGACGATTGAGCCCGGATTACGCCTTACGCCGGGACCAAAAATCGGACCTTACAATGGCTTTTTTTCTCACTCTCAAAGTGTTTTCAGTACAAAAGCAGCAAGCAGTCATGAAATGTGCCGCGGTGGAATGATCTTGTTCGCGCTACTCAAATCATGAAATAATCAGAATCCAATGTATGATGTTCGTTGAAAGGGCTGATGCACATTCTCTAAGTAGCCATGCCAGGTTGGAAAAAAGAGTAGGGCTCCTCATCAAGGGAGGAGCTCTGGTAGGATCCATTACCGCAAATCTTAGCCCCACGTAGTGGTGTCGAGTGATAAAAATTGAATTCATCCTCGCCAGCGGGGTATCGTGTGAACATTCTTACCCTCTTGATTCATGGAGTCCTAATCAGCCGAGAGACACTAGGACTCTCAACTCTTGCCGTGATTAGGGAAGTCAAGTCCAGTCAATTCCAACTAGGAGGGGGGAGGGGGGCTTGCCGGCTTGGCAAGAAGAGTGTGAGCAACATTATTTGTCTCACTTCAGACACACACAGTGACACGGTCACTCAAGGGCTAAAAACTTTTTCGAAAAGCTATGGCCTCCTTTGATGTGGGGTCACGTGGTATTCTCCCTGGTAGGCAATGTACCGCGGAATTACGGCTTTGGAAAGAATGCGAACAACCCTTTATTAATTATGTGAATATCAGAATACTGAATGGTAATGCCCAAAGGGGTACGTTGATGATTGAGAAGAGTGTGACCGGCGAGGGTCCGGCATTCACTCGAGCGAGATGAGACCTCATAGCTCTAGAGGCAAGCACGAATATTGGAAAGAGATTAATTACATCAGTGGCAAAAAGAAGAAAAAATAAGACAAGGCACTAGTTCTACATGTTTCGTTCATGACATGAGAAAAAGGCAGAACAAGGGTCGCCGAGTTGCGCACATGCGTATAAGTCTTGTGGCCAATTTCCTCGCTACGGCGGCGGACAAGTGGTGCAGGCTCTTGAGAGGTCACGGCATTCTCGTCGAAAGTGAAGGTGTACACGGCTTTGAGTCCTTGCCGGTCGAAGGGGGGACAGATGTCCTTCCTCAACTTCTCAGCATGTCGCGCGGCAGCCGCCAAATGAGTCATGACTAATAGCACTCTCGGCGAGCTGTCCCGGCCTCCTGAGGTAGAAGTTGACAGGCCTGCCAGGCTTGGGTACGGGACTCATCACCAGGCGGAGGCATGAAGACATGAAAAACACTCAGGAGCATGGATTGCGAAGGTATAAATACGAGGAGATTGTGCCTGCCCTGCAACCCCATCACCTACCCACACATTCGCGTCTAGCACACACAGCACACAATACACCACCACAGCAGATTTATACTTTCCTTCTACAGACCTCTCCAAGACAACCCCAAGATTCAAAATGCGTTCCTTCGTTACGGTAGCCATTTCTCTTGTTCTCCTCCAGACCGCCTCATCCTTGCCGCTCGACAAGCGTGCTGACGCCCAATTGGCCCACGGGCGAGACCGATTGGCTGCCCGAGACTGTGGCAACCAGTCCGGCCTCCTCAACCTTAACATCTTAAGTAGCAACAGCTGCGTTTCCGCTGCTGGTGGGGCCGGTGGCAGTGCAGGCATAGGTGGTGCCGGCTTCAACACCGGAGGCAGCTTCGACGGTGGTGCCGGGTTCAACGGTGGTGCCGGGTTCAACGGTGGTGCCGGGTTCAACGGGGTGCCGGTTTCAACGGTGGTGCCGGGTTCAACGGAGCTGCGGGCTTTAACGGAGGTGTCGGATTTAACGGGGCTGCGGGCTTCAACGGTGGTATTGGTTTCAACGGTGGTGCCGACTTCAATGGTGCGGCAGGCTTCAACGGCGGTCCCGGATTCATTGGCGGGGGAGGCTTCAACGGTGGTACCGGCTTCAATGGTGGAATGGGCTTCATCGGCGACGACGGCTTCAACGGGGGAGCCGGCTTCATGGGCGGATCCAGCATCAATGCTGAGTCCAGCTTTAATGCTGGATCCAGCTTCAGTGCTGGGGGTGGCTTCATCGGAGGACCCGGCTTCGGCGGACCCGGGATAATTGCCGGTGGCCCTGGGGGAAATCTCTTCCAGAAGAACGAGGACAAGCACGGCAAAGACGTATGTGCTCTTATCCTCTACCTGCCGCGCTGTTCATTGTGCTCACCGTATTGTTTTGCTCGCAGAAATCCGCGTGACTTCACAAGACCCCATCTACCCCACTCATCTCCTAATTCTCATCTGCTTTGCCCTCAAGATGTACTCGCTCGTTTGTCCTCGCCGCACTCCTACCAGTCACGTTCTTTTCAGTAATAATTAGGCACCCTCTATTTGTATAATCATGCAGTCTTCTGAGTCTCACATTGAATAATATTCTTTGCATATAACTTCTCGTCCTTGTGCGGTGCACTACTTGCTACCAGATTATGACGTGATCGTACTTGAGAGGTGATGTCTCCAAACGCTGTGGATCCTCTGCCCGAGGAAAGACCACGACTTGATCAAGATATCATTCAAATTAGCTCATCCTCTGTGTGGCTAGCCGTCAATTGTCTTCCCTAATGGGTGCCTGATTGACATTACTGGTATGGAAAACTTCCAGTTGAAATATTTATGCCATTCAAATTCATCTGCCTCAATTTTGGGTCAATTTACCCAAAGAAATGTACCCAAACTAGATTAGATCATGTACAGTGCCTAGACAAAAGTCCGAGTTGCAACACTTTTCATTCCACAAATTCAATCACCACAGTTAAAATCACAATTTCTGGTGAATCAATCCAAAGAGTTTCAAATAATCATTATGAAGAAAAATTTTAGAAAAAATAAAAAATAAAATTTGTGAATTTTTTAATTTTTGCTGATTTTCAAAAATGTTTAATATGCATTTGAAGCACCTAGAAAACTCAGAGATTACAGCCAGGAATGTGATAAGAATGATAATAAATGAAAAATTTTTGAACCAACATAGCAAAGCAAATTAGTGTCCATAGAAACAGGCCTGAAACTTGAATTAGATCTGATTTCAGTGCAAAATTTATTTTAATTCCAATTTTTGACCCTATTTTTCTGGTCACTAAAGTTACCTTGCTATTTTGGTTCAAAAAATTTTAATTTATTATCACTCTTATCACACTCCAGGCTGTACTCTCTGAGTTTCTAGGTTCTTCAAATGCATATTAAACATTTTTGAAAATCAGCAAAAAATTAAAAAAATTCACAAATTTTATTTTTTATTTTTTCTAAAATTTTTCTTCATAATAATTATTTGAAACTCTTTTTGGATTGATTCACCAGAAATTGTGATTTTAACTGTGGTGATTGAATTTGTGGCATGAAAAGTGTCGCAACTCAGACTTTTGTCTAGGCACGGTACATATTATATGTAACTATGGAATATACATATTTGCTACAGAGTCCACAGCAATGATTATTCTTAATAACTCTTTCAGTGCTTTGAGTGATGAAAAATTACCAGAAGGAGTGGGAATTTGGGTTTAGGCCCAGTGGATATACCTAGGTAAAATTACACGGCAAATTCATTTTGGAAATAATATTGGAGGACTTCCCGTCGCCCAGATTGCTTAATCTGGAGCTTCTATTTCTAAATTCCAAACTTTGTTTGGTGATGAAAATTGACAAGAGTCAGGTTCCCACCACCAAACAAAGTTTGGAATTTAGATTTAGCCGGTCTAAATCAGGCATTCCAGACCGACGGGAAGTCCTCCATTCAATTATTTCTCAATATTAAATGAGATACAATTATGGTTTTCAAAGCTACATAATTAATAGAAGAATTACATAAATTCATAAACACCGATTTGGCAGGGAACTGTCAATTAAAGTTTTATGTATTTTGGCAGTTCCCTGCCAGATCAGTGTTTATGAATTTATGTAATTCATTTATTTATGTAGTTTTGAACACCATAAATACAAAAATTAAAAATATGCAGGCTTTCAAATACTCTGGGGTATCTCTAAGGCTGACATTTTTTCCAAGTTTTCCAGATGTGGCAAGAACTCTTCCTCCACATACTCAATGTGGTGTTCAAATTAAATGAGTACTTCATCCATAAAAGTAATGCTGCTGGCAAGCTTGGATTTTCACCTCATCAAAAGATGACTGCAGTCCTCAGGATGCTTGCATATGGGGCAAGTGGAGATTCATTAGATGGATACATCTGCATGGGTATATATGTTTTTCTATATCTCCTGTTTTTATTTATTTATTTTTTGACTTATTTGATGATTTAATTTCATTTTAATTTTATTATTTTCTGTATTTTTTGTTTTTTGTTTTTAATTCAAAATTAGAGGTGATAGAAATTCCCTAGAATGCCTTAAGAAGATTTTCTGCAATGTTGTAAACCTTTTTTCAGATGGATATTTCTACAGCCCCACTGACTTTGACCTCAAAAGACTGCTCAAAATTGGTAAAAAGATGTTTTCCTGGAATTGTTGGCTCACTTGACTGTATGCATTGGAATTGGAAGCATCTCCCAACAGATTATGGTAGTCAGTAAACTGAAAAATAGAAGGAACAAACAATAATTTTGAAAGCGGTGGCATTATAAAACACTTTGATCTGGCATGCTGTTTTTGGAATTCCCAGCACAATCAACACTTTAAATTTTCTTGATTGATCTCTTCTTCTCAAAAACATTCAAAATTATATTGCTCCTTTTTTCAGATTATTTGATAAAGGAATAACTTCTAGTATATTCTGAGCTTCTAGCTAAGAGAATCTGCATCAACGTGGCTAAATGCCACACTATGTCAAATATAGCAACAAACCAACTGCATCTGTCAGGCTAGCAGAAAATGTTTGAGCTTTGATCGCTAAATCATGCCATACCTAGGACTAAATTTTGCCAACACTACACAATCTTTATATCAAAAATACCTCCGCATCTCCACCTTTTGACTAACTTAAATATACATCAACTCCAATATTGAGCAAAATCAATTCAATCCTGATTACATTGTCCAACAAAGTTCTTGGTTGAGTGTTGTTTACAGTTGCAGGGAGGTTTGGTGGTAAGCAATGTATATGTGCTCTCTACTTCAAAATATAGTGAAGCTAAGTGTTTTTAGCTTTCCTAGCTTTGACCATGAATGATGTGGATGCTTTAAGGTCACTGGTGAAAACCCTACCAATTTAATGTTTCTTGCTAATTTTCTGAAAAATGCATTGTTCATTTCAACATGCATTATTCATCAGATTCAATTTATCCAAAATGTGCAACTTCAATCCAAACAATAACCTTCCCACATGATGAAAATGATGCAAGCTTTGCAAAATATCAAGACAGGCAAGGATGTCAAAAGGGAATCTGGATTTCTTCAATATTGTTGGTGAATCATCAATCAACCTATAAGAATATTGTTGGATCAACAAGAATTCAAATTTATTATGAAGGCTTGCATTATAATGCATATTATGATTTTTAAAATTAAAGAGATGATAATTTTGAAAAATATTTCAATTAAAAAAACCCCAACCCTCCTGACACAAACAATGCCTCCTGATATTCAACATAATTCAAGCTCTTCCTTCAGTGCTAACAAGCTGTTTGTAATTAAAAAAAAATTCACTTTCAGCTCTATTTTGATCTATTTGAACAAAAATTGAAGTTGCATGAAAGAAGACTCCATGTTAAACAAAACATGGGGGTATTAGATGGATCTGATGGGCATTTGTATGCTATTTTTCATTATTACATATATTTTATCCTGATGAATAAATTTCTTTCAGTCACTTAATCTTTTTCATTGAATTTCATAATTTCTTTCAGAATGCATAAATAAAAAATGGGGCCAGAAAAAATATCTTTCAGATACCTAATGAAGAGATGAATTTTCATCTTTGCATAAATTTTCACCACACAAAAAAGCAAGAAAAGAAATGGATTTTTTTCATTTTTTTTTAAAAAAAGATGAGTTAACAGTTTGACTTTCACAAAAAAAAAAAATTAAAAAATGAGGAGGATGGGACGTGAGAATAGGCAAAAACTTTAAAACTAAAATAAAATAAGAATTATAAATTGTTGATAAAAAATTGGTTTTTTAAACAAGTTGCTATTTCAAATGGCTATTTCTTTTTTTTTTTTTTTGGCCTTGTAGAACTTCCTAGAGATCTTGTACATGCTAATTGTTGTGTCATCAGCCACCAGCAGCCATCATTTTTTCCTTTGGGACTTGTATGCACTGCTTTTTTCCCTTGCATACTTCTGCATCATTTGCCTTTCTATTTTTTGCTGCTTTGCAGCCTTCAGGGTGCAAGCCATCAGTTACACCAACAGATTCCATTTCTTTTTCTTCCTTATTTTTATTTTTATCTTTGTTTTTGCTGGTGGCCTTGATGCTGTTTGGTTCAGACAAAGCTAAATAGCTAGCAGTTCTTTTTATCCTTTTGTGATTGGAAGGATAATTCATCCATTTTCTCTTGCACCTTGATGATTGATTGAGTATTGACCAACAGTGATCCAGCATAAACAAGGTACCAAGATTTCCTTGGCCTCTACACCCTTAACAAGAAATAATTCAAGGCCTAGCAAAAAGAAAAGGAAAAGAGCCTTGAAATCTTGCCTCAAGTCTTGCCACTGCCAATAAACAATTTTAAATTCACAAAGATTTAAACATATTTGTTGACTTGATGGAGAATCAAATTCCATTGAATTTCAAGTTTTCCCTGTAACCAAGTTGGAAATGTCTTGAATTTCCAATCATTCTTGTGTTTTTCAGTGTAATCTTCAACCATTTTGAGTAAGAGGTGGTGGATTCATTCCCTGAAGTTGCTGGCCTTCTGACCTGTGCCTGCATCTACATCCTTGCTTGTTTTGAGACATGCAATAAACACAATCTTATCCTCTTTGATCCACCAATTTGTGTTCTTCATTCATTTTTGTCTTCCCTGCCATGCAACTCCTTGATGCTGGCTGTTTTTTCTTTCTTTCTTTCCTTTTTATTTGGTTGTTGGATAATCTATTCATGAGCAAAGCATTTTGAATTGGATGCCACAAACAACAGTGGGCCACTACACTACACTACACTACATGGCCAATAAACTTTATTGTAGCATTTTTTTTTATTCAAAATTTGTGTAGTGTTAGTTGGAATTGCATTCATCTACACTAACAGTTAGCATAGTGGAAAATTTTCCTTAAAATCTTTCTGTAGCGTTATCTAAAAATCTTTTCTGCTGCACTATCAGTTAGCATAGCTTTTATTACACTAACAGAATTTTGAAGAATCTGTAGCATAACTTTTTCCCAGCTAACAGCCAGCATAATGTGGCTCCCCATTGAGCTACACTTCACACACTAACACACACTAACCACTCAACTAACCATTGAATTTTTGAAGCTGGGTGGGAATTGAACAACACACTCAATTTTTGACTCTCAAAGAAATGCAAGAATTTTTTTTTTTTTTAAAAAAAAAAATCATTTATAATCACTCTACTCCAGTCTCAAGACTCTCCATAGCAATTCTCTTTTTCCCTCAAAAAAATGATTAAATAATGTAAAAAAATAGCCAAAAGCTTTTTAATTTTTATTTTTATTTTATGTTGTTTTGTAGTTTCAAATGTGTCATATTCATACTTATCAGTCCCTGAGGACCATTTAAAAAAATTCTGGTGATGATTGTTTGTTTCCTTTTCATTCAAAAAAAAAGCCTGACAAAAACTTTTGGCTAGGCACTGTACTTACCAACCATATATATACTCTTCAAATCTCAAAATAATTCTTCCCTTGGCGGAGTTTTCATCATCATAATAAGATTTAATTAGAATACAGGCATAAGAGGCTCAACTAATGCTAAGCTGAAGTTTTTCTTTTTTTCTTTTTTTCAAAATCCTGTAGTGTTTACTGCAAGAAAAACTCAATAAACTGCCTGCAGTTGACATGCAAGTTGCCTCTGTGCACAAAGGCAACTTGAATGTCAACTGCAGGCAGTTGATTCAGTTTTTCTTTCAGTGGTTATTTTCAAAAATTTGTGCTAACAGTACCTTTATGGTAGTGGAGCTTAATGAGCTAACACTACCGTACACTAATGCTACTGGTAGCGTAGCTGGCCCACTGTTTCTGAAACTGTGCCAGATCAATTTGGCTAATTAGGCTTGCAGGAGCCTATAGTGGCTATGGTTGTTGCAGGCGGTTGTGGTGGGAGTTGAAGTATGGGAAGGTCAGGTAATTTAATTGTGTATTTTTCAAGTGATGGATCAAGAATTTTTTTTTCCTTATTTTGAGATATATTGTGTTGTGAAGTTGGATATTAATAAAAATGCTGTTGATTGATGAGCCTTTCAAATTCAATGGATGTCAGACCAAAAGTAGCTTTGAGGGGCAAATGGATGGCAGACCAAAATTAGCTTTGGGGGCACCTTCCAAAGCAGCAAATGGATGGGGTTTGGCAACTGGTGGGGATGAGGGTTGGGATTGAAATTGGATCCTTTTTCTAGTCTTCTGGACCCCTGAAAACCTGTGCAACCTGCTCAATATAGACAGATGTTGCACAGTCCCAGCTCTGCTGAGGATGTTCTAATAGCCCAGTTCATGTAGCTGCTTTAGCTGCTTGCTTGCACTTAAATTTATTGTGGCAAGCAAGCTTTGAACCAATGCTAAAATAAAGTTTGGCATTCAAACATCATGGGAAAGTGCAACAAGCAGATGTTATAATTTTATGTGAGCAAGCAGAGTGTTTTTTATGATATCTGCATAAAAACACCCTATGTGAACCAGGCAAATGATCCACATGGATTAGAAATGGTGCTCTTCTTTATAAGGATTAAAATTCTGGTATGTGTTAGGTTACTTTTTGAGTGTGCTTGAAAAGATTGATTTTGTTCCCTCCCAATAGGATGCACTTGTGTCCATCTCCTCATAAATTTACCCCAAGAAGAGGGTTAACATGTTTTGGGGGGCCATGACAGAATTTGCAGAGCCCAATCAAGGACTTCCTGTTGGTCTGGAATGCCTCATTTAGACAGGCTAAATCTAAATTCCAAACTTTGTTTGGTGATGGGAACCTGACTCTTGTCAATTTTCATCACCAAACAAAGTTTGGAATTTAGAAATAGAAGCTCCAGATTAAGCAATCTGGGTGACGGGAAGTCCTCCAATGTACAACTATTTAAAATCTTGCATTTTGTATTCTCCATCTCCAGAAAGGGCTCTCTCATTGCATCAAACTGATGCCACATAAAAAGGGACGAATCTGGGGTCTACTCTTGGTGTTGGACAACCCACTCAATCCATGAGGAGGTTTCAGAGTAAAAGTTGTCTTGCACAAAATCTGTGCATGTCAAGTCTTATAATTCTAGTAGATTCTGCCCTAGTCACATTTTAACCTTTGCACGCATAAATTTTGACGCTCATGATGAAGTCTTTCTGCAGGTGGGGCCTGTCAAGACTCAGGCCAGTCACTAAATACTGTAATACGAGTCCGACAGTTAAGTCCTCTGGATCAACACAAGGGATGCTCATGCCCAATTGATGGTTTTATTCGAGGCACGCCGTGACTGCAGTGCTAACTGCGATAGGCAATATCACATTGCAAGTATTATCACCTCGCGTATTCGGTGGCAGGGAGTGAATCGTGAAATGATGGTTTTTGAGATGCAAGGGACATTGACCTATATGCATTTCAGAAGACTACATAATCAAGCGAATAAAGTCTAACTACGAGTATAAAGAATGTGACCGGTGAGAGTGTGTAACTATGAGTATAAAGAATGTGTCCGGTAAGAGTGTGGCGAGGATGGAACGAGCGAGTTATATTTTATGGCAAATCAAATGAGAATGAGATGATCGGAGTGGATGGCATCTTGAGATATCAAGCGGTTTTCTGTGAACACAAAAAAAAAAAAAAATGAGCATATGAGCGGCGCGGAAGATAGAGGTTGAGAGCACATACGTCTTTCCCGTGCTTGTCCTCGTTGTTTTTGAAGAGATTTTCAGCTGGGCCACCAGCACCTAACCAAGCCCCGCCGAAGACGGCTCCTCCAGCTCCACCGTCGAGGCTAGCTCCTGATGCGTCAAAATCGATTGTGCCATTGAAGCCGCCTCCAGCATTGAGGCTGCCCCCGCCATTGGAACTGGCTCCACCGTCGAGGCTAGCTCCTGATGCGCCAATATCGGCTGCGCCATTGAAGCCGCCTCCAGCATTGAGGCTGCCCCGCCTTCGGAACTGGCTCCACCGTCGAGGCTAGCTCCTGATGCGCCAAAATTGGCTGCGCCATTGAAGTCGCCTCCAGCATTGAGGCTGCCCCCGCCATTGGAACTGGCTCCACCGTCGAGGCTAGCTCCTGATGCGCCAAAATGGCTGCGCCATTGAAGCCGCCTCCAGCATTGAGGCTGCCCCCGCCTTCGGAACTGGCTCCACCGTCGAGGCTAGCTCCTGATGCGCCAAAATTGGCTGCGCCATTGAAGTCGCCTCCAGCATTGAGGCTGCCCCCGCCATTGGAACTGGCTCCACCGTCGAGGCTAGCTCCTGATGCGCCAAGATTGGCTGCGCCATTGAAGTCGCCTCCAGCATTGAGGCTGCCCCCGCCATTGGAACTGGCTCCACCGTCGAGGCTAGCTCCTGATGCGCCAAAATTGGCTGCACCACTGAAGCCGCCTCCAGCATTGAGGCTGCCCCGCCATTGAAACCGGCTCCACCATTAAGGCTAGCTCCTGATCCGTCGAAACCGCCTGCGCCATTGAAGCCGGCTCCGCCAAAGCCAGCTCCACCGTTGAAGCCAGCTCCGTCATCAAAGCTAGGCCCACCGCCGAAGCCCGCACCGCCTCCGAAGCCGGCACCACCGTTCACGCCGGTACCATCGTTGAACCCGGCACCACCGTTGAACCCGGCACCACCGTTGAACCCGGCACCACCGTTGAACCCGGCACCACCGTTGAACCGGCGCCATTGAAGCCAGCTCCGCATCAAAGCTAGGCCCACCGCCGAAGCCCGCACCGCCTCCGAAGCCGGCACCACCGTTCACGCCGGTACCATCGTTGAACCGGCACCACCGTTGAATCCGGGACCACCGTTAAACCCGGCACCACCGTTGAATCCGGCACCACCGTTAAACCCGGCATCACCGTTGAACCCTGCACCACCGTTGAACCCGGCGCCATTGAAGCCAGCTCCGCCCAAGGCAGCTCCACCGTTGAAGCCAGCTCCGCCATCAAAGCTAGGCCCACCGCCGAAGCCCGCACCGCCTCCGAAGCCGGCACCACCGTTCACGCCGGTACCATCGTTGAACCCGGCACCACAACCGGCTCCACCATTAAGGCTAGCTCCTGATCCGTCGAAACCGCCTGCGCCATTGAAGCCGGCTCCGCCAAAGCCAGCTCCACCGTTGAAGCCAGCTCCGCCATCAAAGCTAGGCCCACCGCCGAAGCCCGCACCGCCTCCGAAGCCGGCACCACCGTTCACGCCGGTACCATCGTTGAACCCGGCACCACAACCGGCTCCACCATTAAGGCTAGCTCCTGATCCGTCGAAACCGCCTGCGCCATTGAAGCCGGCTCCGCCAAAGCCAGCTCCACCGTTGAAGCCAGCTCCGCCATCAAAGCCAGGCCCACCAACGAAGCCTGCACCGCATCAAAGCTAGGCCCACCGCCGAAGCCCGCACCGCCTCCGAAGCCGGCACCACCGTTCACGCCGGTACCACCGTTGAAGCCGGCACCATCGTTAAATCCAGCACCACCGTTAAATCCGGCAGCACCGCTGAACCCGGCACCACCATTGAGCCCGGCACCACCGTTGAACGCGGCACCATCGTTAAGCCCTGCACCACCATTGAACCCGGCACCAGCGTTGAACCCGGCACCACCGTTGAACCCGGCACCACCGTTGAACCCGGGACCACTGTTAAGCCCGGTACCACCATTGAACCCGGCACCAGTGTTGAACGCGGCACCACCGTTGACCGCGGAACCACCGTTGAGCCCGGGACCACCGTTCAAGCCGGAACCTGCGTTCAAGCCAGCTCCACCGTCCAAGCCGGCACCAGCGTTAAATCCGACTCCACCGTTCACGCCGGCTCCGCCGTTGAGTCCGGACCCGTCAAGACCGGCTCCGCCATTGACGCCGGCTCCAGCATTGAGAGCGACTCCACCTTTGTAGCCAGCCCCGCTGTTCAAGCTGGCGGTGCCCGCGGCTCCGCCATTGACGCCGGCTCCAGCATTGAGAGCGACTCCACCTTTGAAGCCAGCCCCGCTGTTCAAGCTGGCGGTGCCCGCGGCTCCGCCATTGACGCCGGCTCCAGTATTGAGAGGGAGTCCATCTTTGAGGCCAGCACCGCCGTTCAAGCTGGCGGTACCCGCGGCTCCGTCCTTGTTGGAGGCACAGTTGTTGGTATTCCCTATGCTGATGTTGACGCCGCCGGACTGGTTGCCACAGCCCTGGGAGACGAGTAGTTGTGGCCGTGCGACGCTCGGGCCTTAGTCCGCTTTTCGAGCGGCAACGATGAGGCGCTTTGAAGTAGAGCGAGAGAAATGGCTACGGCAATGAAGGAACGCATTTTAGATTTTTAGATTTTCTTGTTTTCTTGGTGAGGTCTGTAGAAAGAAAGTTGGTAGTATGTTGTGTACTGTGTGTGCTAGACGAGCATATGTGGATTGACGATGGTGTCTGCAGGACCGGCACAGTCACCTCGTGTTTATACCTTCGCAGCCCATGCCCCTGAGTGTTCTTCATGTCTTGACGTCTCCGCCTGGTGATGAGTCCCACACCCAAGCCTGGCAGAGCTGTCATCTTTTACATCAAGAGAGCTGGCCGAGATCAGTTATGACTCATTCGGCGAGCTGCCGTGCGACATGCTGAGAAGAACGACAAGCATCTGTCCGACGTTCAGCTGGAAAGGTTGGAGTCCGCTGATCATGATACTCAAAACGGTGTGAAGTCCACCATCCCTCTTGACGAATACCGTGATGTCTCAAGATACCGTGATCTCTCAAGATCCTGCGCCACAACAGGTCCGCCGTCGTAGCAAGGGAGCTGGACTATGAACTCATGTGTGCGACTCGGCACGTAATTATCATTTGTGTTATCATTTGTAATCTGCTCAGCCGTGCCCGCCCGTAAAGCGAGATGAGCGAGTATGATGATATGAAGATAAGATTTTCTAATCCCCCGGGAGGTAAATATGATTCTCTCGTCAAGTCATCACAGGTCATCACGTGAGTATACGGCAGCCATCCTACATAGTTTCGGTCTCTGGTGCCCCTCAACACGGTTGAGTGAGGTCACAAAAGTTGTCAGCTGGCAAGCTCAAACCAGTTACCCCTAGACTGGCCACCTTGTTTTGTGCTACACCATCTGCATCTTTTATTACTCTTACACTCATTTTTATCTTCACTTTCACTTTCTTTTATTATTAGCATCTCTTATATATGCTTATATCTAGTCAACTGTTGTAGATAGCATATATAAGTTGACTCCTCGAACTCTATTGCTCCCTAGACTTTCAGAAGAGACGCAAATAACAACCAAC